>PVJI01021731.1:0-26559 GCA_004026765.1 Micronycteris hirsuta
TTCTTCCATTTTTGTGAGCATCATGATTACCAGTGTTTTAAACTGGGCATCTGTTAATTTGGCTATCTCTTCATCCGTTAGTTGTAATTTGTTCTGATCTTTCGTTTTGGCCATTTTCATTCTTTTTTATCTCAGCGCACCTGTCGGAGTCTTAGGTGTTTGTAGGTGCCTGGCAACCTGGGTCGCTTTTTTGTGACGTTTCCTCTGGGGGTGGGGCCTGGGAGGGAGCAATGGCGTCTGCCGTTCACCGCCACTCCCTATCACCCTCTGCTCCCCAGTTCCCCACTGCCTTTTCCGCCGGTCTCGGTCCTGCTGGTTCCCACTGGCCTTTCCAGTTACGCCGCTGGCCTGCGAGGTTCACCTGTTGCTCGGGATCGTGTTTTGTTTAGGCGCTCCCGGGGTGAGTTCCTCTGGGCAAACTGCCTCTCACTCCGCTCCTCCGCTCAGTTCTGCCCCACTTACCGGCCTGGATGTATGTCCTCCCCAACTTCCTGGGTGTCGGACTTCCCTTCAGTTTGATTCTGTCCGTTCTGGTTGTTTATTTTTCGCTACTGAGTTCGTTGTTTAAACTCTCTGGTTGTGAGCAGCGGTGCAGTGCGTCTACCTACGCCGCCATCTTGGCGGAAGTCCAATACCTAAATTTATTAAACTGTAAAGGAAGCCCACAGTTGCTATTGTTAGTAGAAGAAATCATTAATAAACATTTAATGGAAAGTACTAATCTAGACTATTGGAAGAAAGGTGGCTCTTCATAATCCTGTTGTGGAGAGATACCATCTCATAAACTAGAAGTATTAGTATTAGTTGGGGTTTTTTAAACTGTTTTTAGCTATTTAGCTATTTTTAGCTATATAGCTATTTTAGGATTATAAGATAATATTTTCCTTTGTAATAAATGAGAAACATAAATAAAGTATTTTTCTGAGTTGTGTGAGCTGTACTAGTAGTTATGGAACATGAGCAGGACAGTGGAATTCCTGATTTACAGCCAGTCTGTCAGAAGTAAGGGTGGCCTGGATGTGTGACTGAAGTGGGGCAGTCTTGTGGGACTGAGCCCTTTAACTTGTGGGATCTGAGGTAAGTCCAGGTAGTGTCAGAATTCAAAATTGAATTGAATGGTTAGACACCCACTTGGTGCCAGAGAATTGATTACTTGGTTGGTGTTAGAGATGGCAACCTTCAGTTGTGTTTATTTAAAGTGATGTAAGATATCAGCAGAAATCTATGTCTACAATTAAAGCTAGATTGAAACAGAATATGAGACTAAAAATTCCAACCCTAATTGTGAATTTTGTAATTTCTGGTATAAAAAGCAGTTGGTTTGGGAAAGTCTTCAGCTCTGTGAAAACTTATATATCGTGTAGAATGTTCAAATGATTATTCCCTCAGTTTCTCTGGTTTTAGAAGAAGTATAAATATCTAGATTTTTTTAACTTATACAAGTTCTAAAGCTGCACAAATTTTTCTGGTGTTTTGTTCATCAAAAAAATCAGTATCTGAGTTCCAAATGTATGCCCACAACCAGTGATCTAAAGTTTATTGCAGATATTTTTTAATGTGATGAATGCTTTGTTTATTATAACAGTTTTGTTGAGATATAATTTATATATCACACAGTTCACCCACTTAAAGTGTACACCTCAGTGGTTTTTAGTATAGTCACAGTTGTGCAACCATCACTACAGTCGATTTTAGAACATTTTCATTACCTGTAAAAGAAACCCTATAGCCTTTAGCCGCCATTCCTCAACCCCCCGACCAATGCAGCCACTAATCATACTTTCTGTTTTTGCCTATGTTGGACATTTCATATAAATGGAATCAACAATGTATAGTCCTTTGAGACTGACTTCTTTCACTTAGCGTAGTGTTTTCAAAGTTCATCCATGTTGTAGCATGTATCAGTATTTTATTCCTTTTTTATTGCCAAATAATACCCCATTGTTTGGATATACCACATTTTGTTTATTCATTAATCAGTTGATGGACATATGGGTCGTTTTCCTTTTTTGGCTTTTATGAATAATGTGCATTATGAACATTTGTGCACAGGTCTTTGTGTAGACATATGTTTTTATTTCACCTGGCAGTGGAATTCCTGGGTCATATGATAACTTTATGTATAATCTTTTGAGGGACTGCCAGACAATTTTGCAAAGTAACTGTACCATTTTACTCTCCTACCTCAAGTTAGCAACTTTTCTGCATCCTTGCCAATACTTGTCATTATCTGTCTTTTTGGCCATAGCCATCCTAGGGAGTGTGGAATGTATCTCATTGTACTTTTGATTGGCATTTCCCTAATGGCTGGTGATGTTGAGTATGTTTTCATGTACTTACTGGCTATTTGTATTTCTTCTTTGGAGAAATGTCTGTTCATATCCTTTACCAATTTTTAATTGGGTCATTTATAATTTTTTATTATTTAATTGCGAGAGTCTTTATATATTTGTGTGTAGATGCAGATCTGTATGTATCAGATAGGTGATTTGCAAATATTTTTCCTGTACTTTGGGCTATCTATGGCACTACTTTATTTTTCTTTTTTAAAATTTTGTTTTTCCATTATAGCTTACATTCAGTATTATTTTATATTAGTTTCAAGTGTACAACATAGTGGTTAGACAATTATAAACTTTACAAAGTGGTCCCCCCAATATTTCCGGTACCTACCTGGCATCATACACAGTCATTATAGTATTATTGACTATATTCTCTATGCCGTGTTTACATCTCTGTGACTGTTTTGTAACTACCAATTTGTACTTAATCCCTTCACCATTTTCACCCAGTTCCCCAAACCTCTTTACCTGTGGCAACCATCTATATCTATTAAGTCTGTTTCAATTTTGTTTGTTTATTTTGTTCTTTAGATTCCACATATAAATGAAATCATAAGGTATTTGTCTTTCTCTGACTGACTTATTTCATTTAGAATAGTACCCTTTAGGTCCATCTATGCTGTTGCAAATGGTGAGATTATGTATATTTACTACAACATTTTTATCCACTCATCTATTGATGGGCACTTGGGTTGCTTCCATATCTTGGCTATTATAGATAACGCTGCAGTGAACGTAGAGGTTTATATATTCTTATGAACTACTGTTTTGGGTTTCTTCAGATATATACCCAGCTGTAGAATCACTG
Source organism: Micronycteris hirsuta (assembly GCA_004026765.1). Taxonomy (NCBI): domain Eukaryota; kingdom Metazoa; phylum Chordata; class Mammalia; order Chiroptera; family Phyllostomidae; genus Micronycteris; species Micronycteris hirsuta. Next base: position 3,151 of record PVJI01021731.1, read on the forward strand.
GGTCATAAAGCGGTTTCATTTGTAACTTTTTGAGGACCCTCAGTACTGTTTTCCACAGGGGCTATACCAATCTGCATTTCTGCCAGGACCCAAGGGTTCCACATCCTCACCAACACTTGTTTGTTAATTTATCGATACTAGCCATTCTAACAGATATGAGGCAATATTTCATTGTGGCTTTAATTTGCATTTCTCTGATGATGATTGATGTTGAGTGTCTTTTCATATGTCCTCTTTGGGGAAGTATCTATTCAGGTCCTCTGTGTGGCAGTACTTTTGGTATATTGATTTCTTTGTTTTGTTTAAAGAGACTTACACAGTAGCAAAGTCCATAAAGTGGGAGTGTGAACAGCTAATTTGGGGATGCATGGCCTATCTGGTGAGCAGAAAGAAACAAATCTCCATGATTTGCCAATTATATCTTTTATTTGACTGATTTTCAGCTTTCTCTTTCTGGTATAAAATTATATAACACAGCAAAGAATAAATAAAGCTAGAGGTGAAGATTTGGCCATCTCATGTGATAATACTGTACTTACATGACGCAAGGTATGAGTTACTTATTGGCTGACTGCTCTGTTCTTTAGTGTTTGTATTATTGCCTCCAAAACTAATGAAACTAGTATAGTATTCAGAAAGGTCTGTTTACTTAGCCCTGTGACCTTCATCAAATAACTTACCTTCTCCAGATATAGATTTTTTCCTCATCTATAAAAATGAGGGAATTAAAAGGAAAAATGAGCAAGTTGAACAGGTTATTTTTTAAGGTTCTTTCCAGCTTTAAAATGTGATGTGATACAGTAAAAGCAGTGATTTTTTTTTCTTCTTCTTCCTGTCCCAACGAGGAAGAATTATGCCTTATGGAAAAATCTTAGGCTGCAATGTATGGTACCTTTTCCTCAAAAAGATAGAGTTAGATAGATTGGGCAAGTAAAAACCTGGACACATGTAGATATTCAGGTAAGAATTACTGTAGAATAACAAATACTTTGTATGTGAGTTTACCTTTTGGGTTAGAGGAACATGACCTAAGTGTCACCAGTGAGGTGTAACTAAAGGATGAAATAATTTACACACCTGCTGTGGGTGTGGCTAGAAGCAAAGGGCCTGTGAGGAATGAGTACTTCATTGCTTCCTTAGAAGTACTCAGACATTAAAGAAGAAGCAAGCTCTAGGAGGTCAGTTGTTTCCAAGGGTAAAATCAAAACCTAGGCTATAGCTAAATAAGAAGAAAAATAGGACCATAAGAAAAAGAAAAGAAAAACAACTGAAAAGGCCTAGAAATTGTGGGGTAAGTGCACAGTTGTGGGGAGGGAGAGTGGGGGTGGGGGGAAGGTTGATTGTTTAGTTTTTTCTGGAATGATTTTTAAACATTTTCACAGTGTGTTGGAAGTTTATCGTTGTTCCCTGGCCTCAACTGAGGCAATTCCCAGAAGTTCAGGCATTGTAGAGGAAGACAAGGAAGTTTTCAGACTCCTTTGAGCCAAGCCAGATATGGGAGAAGAACACGGGAAAGGTCATTTAGATTTAGGCTCATCTGTTCAAGTTTAGTAACTGGTTCCCACTAGCCAAGAAAGCTCATTAAAAGCTCATTTGTTTTTGTATTTGACTGGCTTCCATGGTGTTATTAATCAGACATCACTGTAAATACAACATATATGAAAAGCAAAAAGAAGGAAGTTCTTTAACAAAAAAAAAATCAGAATTCAGATGGGAAAGAAAAGCTTAAAAATTTAATTCCAGCCCTTCTCTCTCTTGTCCCATTATAAAAATAGTCCACATTCTCAAAAAAAAAAGAGGTTTTGTTTTTGATGTGTTAGAACTCTTTAAGAAAAATATATTCCCTTAGGAGATAGATAATTTTGTATAAACAGAGCTTGATATACATAAGGAATCTTCATACCCTTAATGCTCTTCTCAGTGATTAAGGTAGTTCATGTGAGCTATTGATACCTTGATTGCCCTAGGAGTTGAACCAAGAATTACACTCCTACAATTAATAGGAGAGTCAAGTGTGTTAGTCTAAAGAGTGGCGGGTGCTCAGGTTTTGTTGTGGCATAGTTACAACTACATTCCGTTTAGTATGAGTATTGGGCCTGTCATGTCCGGCTTCTTGAGCCGTTTCAACAGACTAGAATCACATGACTAAGGCATGCTCATCAAACAGCAAAATCTTAGAACATGCCCAGATCATGTGTATGGATGTGTTTCCTGGACTGGATGTATATCTATGTTGGACAAAAGCAGGATACCCGAGGAGATTTATGTCGCTGTGGCCTATGTGAGCCTGCTGCCATTTATATAGTTAATTAAATCAACCTTTTAAGAAATAGAATAATCCCTTTTAAAGTACCTAATTCCATAACTTCAAAATAAGCCTATGTTAAAAATTGTTCTGTGCTTCCCGCTTACTTCCGTTTCTTCCCTTTTGGGCCACAGACTTCCTTAAGGAGGAAGTGAGAGAGAAGTGAATTCTCACTTCAGCCAATAGAATCTAGAATTATATAGTGTTTACCTATTTTGCATAACACAGGCTCACCCACACACATTATGAGATGCTTAAGTGAAAGAGCACTGAGCAGACAGTTATTCAGTGTGTGATTCCAAGAGTAATTGGGAGATGCTTTAAATACTATCTGGATTTTATGCTCTGGTGAGAAGGTTGTTTGTCTAGCTTGTGATAAGCGATGGAATAAAGAGGTAGGTGTTCTCTGGTTTAATTTTAAGTGTAACGTTGTCAGTGCTTCAGATTAAAGGTAAATTTTAAAAGGAATGATTTGGATCATAATCAGATCATTTATAGTTAATTGTTTCACATTTTTTCACATTCGGCTTTAGAAGTATATTATGCATGAATTGTATTTCCTTCCGTTTTAGAGAAAAGGTTGAATAAATCTCAAGTTCCAAGGCTTTTGTATTTTTAGGGAGGCTTTACACTGATTGTCACCTCCCGTCAGTCTTTAAGAAAGCATAAGAAAAAAAACTGGGTGTTTATTGCCTGTCAGCAGAGCTGAAAACTCTTCATTTGTAATATTTTTCCAATCTAAGCTGCAGTATTGGCGTGTGTGTTTTTTACATGCTTTGGAACTTAACGTTGTCTCTTGTTTTCTTTTGAATTACTAAATTTGAGAATGATGGTGCTGCTGTTGTATTTCGGTTAGCTGCTGACAGTTTATTCAGAGTCGAGTTTTTTTGGTTTTTGTTTTTGCTTTTACCATAAATCTCCTGAGTTACTCTCAAAGAGATCTAGACCTTTGGGATAACTTCAGTCTACTGTTTAAACATTTTCACAAGGTAGGGAAAAAAATATAAAGAATTTTTTTAATATGAGAGTCTTACTTTATAAAGATTTAACTAATGTTCCTACCTGAATATTTTGTTCTACCTCTCATACGGTGGGAAGAGATTTAATAATTTTAGATCTGGTAATTTATGGGAACACGAGGGGGTGCTCTTTCTGTTAAAAAATGAACAATGACAGTTCCCAGCAGTTTTTTTTTTTCCCTGAGTCATTTTATTTTTATTAAAAGAAAGATATAATTGAGAATGTTTTCTTTCTGTAGGAAAGTCATGAAAAACTGAATCTGCTTGTTAGAATACTGACATGTTGCCCAGTAATGTTTTCTTTTTTATCATTTTCTAATCTGTTTGTGAGGAGGAAATGTTCACTCTCTTGTTTATATATAAAATGGCAGTTAAGTGAGTGACGAGAGAAGAGTTGCAAATTACGATCATAATTTAAATTGATCACAATTACCTTTGGGGTATTTGTAATGTGAAAATACAATAATAATTAGAGTAGAGACAAAATTTGTAGAAATATCCTAGCTGTATGTATGTACTCTTTTCCTGATGAAAGAGTTAAATAGGAATACCATACTGATTTGAAATACTCACTTAGCTAAAAAATAGATGTAATTAGCCTCTCACAATGGCTGTAAATTACTGTTATAAAAATTTATGGAGAAAACATTATTATATTTGGTCAAAGAAAGATCAGCTCCTACTTTTCAGAACTTTTCATGAACCAGAGAGAAAACTAGAACTCTCATAAGATGAAACCTTTGTTTGTTGGTGAGATTAGTAACAGTTATCTTTTAATGATGATTCTCCGTCAGTAGCTAACTTTACTCTTAGGAGCAATATTGGAGATTCATTTGTAATTTGAATTTTCAGCTACATTTTTTCCCCTTACCTTTTAAAGACAGCTTGTAATGGAACTGTGAAACTATTAATTTTCCTGTAAGAGCAGGAACTGCATATACTAAATCTTATTTTATTTAGCTGTACCGTTTTCCCCCCTATTGAGAATAAAACATTTATACAGCATTCAACCTTGAAACTAGTTGTAATGGTTTTTGAGGCCTTTGGTTATATTTCAGGGCCTGTTATACATTAGAGCAGTAGAAAAACTAGAATTTTCTACATTGTGTCTAAATTATCAAAAAGAACAGATTATGAACATTTGTTTAGATACTGAGAAATAAAGGTGAATCTCTGAGAAAATAATTACGTAAATCTTAAGTGATCGGTCAGCATCACCATAAATTAATGAAGTATTACTAGGACCTACTTTGTGTACCTACCTAAATACATATTAGGTATGTAACAAACACTTGATTTTTTTTTTTTCACATTACATCTGTTCTTTGAAAATCACTGGCTTAACTTGCACAGTTTGAATAATTGCAAGAGACCCAGAAGTCTATGACTTGTGTATTTAGTGAGTGAACCAAGCAAATGGCCCAACATCCAGATTTCAGTGCAGCTTGGGTTGTTCTCATTCAGTCCTCATGACAAATTCTGTGAGGTGTGGGAAATACTGTGACCATTTTACAGGATGAGAAAATCATGTGCCTACCGAGCTGGTTTTATAGGCTTGGTAATTCATGAAGGACCTTGTATAGCCCACAAGGGCCAACGTTCTCAGAGTTGACCCTAGGTCCAGTCACAGTTTTACTTAATCTTTCATAAGTGTCTCCTCTAGCTTGAAGAAAACATTATCACGGTAAAATAATTAATGAATAATTCAGGAAAGTGTTTGACTTTCTGGCTTTTTAAAATGAAATATCAGAATTACCCAGAGCTGGTGCTTCCTCACTTTTCTTCCTCGCAGGTCCCCCCTATGTATTCCCTTTCATAAACTTTTTTAAGAGCAGAATTCCAGTAGTTAAGTAGACAGAACTCAAATTAATTCAAATATGATAGTTAAAGATTTCAGTGTATAGCATTAATTCAGAAGCTGTGATATAATTGTATAACAAAGTGTTTTCTGATAAAAAACTACCTATAACGTTCAATAGTAAAATTGCCCTTATATCCTAACTTTTTAAGAAAAACTCATGAAGCATGGTTTTGTCAAATTCTGGTCAGTATGTTGGTGAATTACTTTAGTTTAGATATTGTTCAGTCCAATGGGTGGCCACACTTGTGTGGTAATACTCTCCTAACGAAAGGGGCTGTGGATGGTGCAGTTTCAGATCAGAAAGTGGGCATGAGACCTGGCAGCTACTGTGATTTGACAGGATTGGTACAGCTTAGACATCTTGTACCTTTACGTGGTAAGAAGGCTGAGATTTCGAAGGCAAACTGTGAATCCTGAATTCATATTTTAATGCCTTTTATTAAATTCAAAGGGTTATTTTGTTTTTTATTATTATTATTTTTACTTTTTATTTTCGAATAATTTAGCCTTACAGAAAATTTGGGAAATAAAAGGAATTAAGTTTTTATATATTCTATAGTCAGCTTCCTCTAAAGTTTAACAATCTTTCTAACCAAAATACATTTATCAAAACCAGAAAATTAACATTGATACAATATATTGGCTAAACTGTAGACCATATTCAATTTAACCAGTTTTTCACTAATGTCTTTTTTCTGTTCTAGGATCCAATTCATGATGCTATATATCCCATGTAGTTGTTGCATCTTCTTAATTGACTTTAATCTGAAAATTTCTGTTTTTTTCTTGTGCTTCATGACCTTGGCACCTTTAATGAGTACTGATAGTTATTTGTAGAACATTTGTCGGTTTGGGTTGGTCTGATGTTTTCTCATGATCAGATCAAGGTTATGAATTTTTTTGGCAGCATACCACAGAACTGATGTGTTCTCAGTGCATCATAATCAAAAGATGCATGGTATCAAAAATGTCTCATTGCAGATTGTTAAACTTGGTCATTTGGTTAATATGGTATCTGCCAGGTTACTGCACTGTGAAGTTACTGTTGTCCCCTGTATAATTAATAAATATCTTTGGGGAGATGCTTTGAGATTATCGTTGTCTTTAAAAGAAAAAAATCCATGTAACTTGGTCAATTTTTTTTTTAAGATTTTATTTATTTACTTATTTATTTTTAGAGAGAGGGGAAGGGAAGGAGAAAGAGAAGGAGAGAAACAGCAATGTATGGTTGCCTCTCACGTGGTCCTCACCAGGGACCTGGCCTGCAACCCAGGCACACACCCTGACTGGGAATCGAACCGGGATCCCCCGGTTCCCAGCCCGCACTCAATCCACTGAGCTACACCAGCCAGGGCATTGGTCAATGTTTTATAAGGACTAAAGAAAACCCAGATTATTCCAATTCTGGGGGTAATTTAACTGTCCAGAATAATCATTACACAATACTTTTTTGGAAGGGCCCATAACCTACATAAGATTGATAAGGTTTATTCCTAGAATAGAAAAATATGACCATGGATTCAGTGTTCTGTTTTTTTAATTATTACTATTTCATAAGTTGGTATAGATCTAAATTAGTTGGAAAAAATGAATAAAATAATTTTTTCCAAGTTTAAATTTTATACAAGGAAATTTTAAACTCAGCTTAAATGACTGAGTTACTGAGAAAATTAAAATGGTTAGTCAGTATTATAGAGGTTTTCCCCATGTTAGGGCAATAGCATTTATGTAAACTCTCGCTCTTTAATACTTTATCCATAGTAGGGAAAGAGTTGGGGATTTTCTTGTTTGTTTAATTTCCCAAAGTAGTTCCCTAGTCCTCCCAACCCCTTGTATTTTCAGCAGTTCCAGTGTTAGCTAGGGTTTCAAACAATAGGTTTCTTATCTATAAAATGAGTGTTATAATAGTTTCTATCTCATATGGTTGTTCTGGGGAGTAAATCAGAAAATACATGTAAAGTGCTCCTAATAGTGTTTGGCACGGAGACAGAACCCAGTGTCAGCCACTATGAAAGAAGGGTAGCAGAGCATGTGCTGACTGCCAGTGTTGGATGCTGACTTTAGAAAATGATAGAATTTCCCATGAATACACATTTTTGTTCCAAATAACTATCTAATCCCACCAAATTTTGTACTTTCTGCAGAATTTTGTTCAGGACTTTAATGGTTAAACCTAGGGGAATTTCTAGTCCTGCTTTCTGAGAAGCATTATTCTAGAAACTTTGGCAATCTAAAAGAATTGAATACAGGCCAAGCAAGCATGGGTAGGTACAATAAAAATGTTTTAGTCTTTTGTTGTGTCTTTTAAAATAACATTTTCTAAATGTGGGGAATTAGTGATCATTTTGGGGTAGGGTGGTGTGGTTGTATTTAAACCCCTTCCCGGATCGGGAATACTGACTGCCCTGCAGTTTCTTCTTGGCTGTCACTTTTCAGGGAACACATGGAGCCTTGTGTTCCTAGGCTGTCTGGGCTTACAGTTTTCTTCTTGATGGTACCAGGAATTTGACTTAATGTAATACCCTGCTTTTCCCCTTCGGTTCCTTTCTTCGCATCCCATTTTTTATTTCTTTTTCTTTTTTTTTTAAGATTTTATTATTTATTTTTAGAATGAAGGGAAGAAAGGGAAAGGTGAAGGGAAACAACGATGTGTGAGAGAAACGTGGATCACTTTGACTCTCACATGCCCCCAACTGCAGACCTGGCCCACAACCCAGGCACATGCCCTGACAGGGAATCAAACTGGCAGCCTTCCAGTTCGCAGGCCAGCGCTCAATCCACTGAGCCACACCAGCCAAGGCTCCCCACCCCATTTTTTAAACAAACATGCAAAGTCCCCATTTACTGAAGTTTTTCTTGTTGGTCACTACCAGGAAACAGGGTTGACAAATACAATGAGCACTGAGGAAGTGACAAAGGTTCTAATCTCAAAAAACACTAGTCATAGTTGAATAGTTGTTACAAGTCTATGCTGGAGTATACTTGTTGAGGGTTTATTTTACACAGGTATACCTTCTATTTATGGTCTCTTTCCTAAATGGTCCCATCATAGTCTCTCATTCTTTTTTAGGAATCAGCCCCACCAAACCTTGTCTGAGGTGTGATTATTGGTATCAGAAAACCCAGACTAATAACCTTCTAGGAGCTTCATTTCCCCATTTATAAAATGGGGATAACAATTTTATTTGATATAGTTGTGATAGAGTTAAATGAGTTAATGCATGTTAAATCAGCATAAGGGATTTAGTTGTAACTCTGCCAAATATTACCTGTTTGGCCTTGAACTAGTCACTGGTCTTTCTGACTGACACACTGAGTTCCCTTATCTAGAAAAGAGTTAATAAGACTTTTCCTACCTAATTCACAGAGCTGTTGTGTGAGGGTCAAATAAAATAATCTTATGTGAAAGCACTTTGCTAATTAATAGTCTGTGCAGATGCACTATAGACCTTAATCCAAGGTTGATTCAGATTGACACTCCTTTTGATTTAAAAGAATTCCTCCCTGCTTTCTAAAGCCTGCTTGTAATTTTTCTAGGCATGGGTCTTCTGGGTCAAGAAGATATTTCCTTATCTGGCCTCTACAGGTTAACGTTTCTCTAAACATCAGTCTACCCAGCATTGGCCATATAGGTACTTTCCTTCAACCATTTGAGAGGTTGTTTCAGTATTAAATTATTCAAATGCATAGAAATATTAATAATTATTCACCATCAAGGCATGTTGATAGTTCTCCCATTCTCACTCCCAGCTACTCTTTCAATTCTAATAAAACAGTGAAGCTACAGCTATCTTTAAAGCCATTGCCTTTACTAACACAAGGGTTAGGGAAAACCCTTTAAGACATTACTATGATGTTAGTAAGAAAAAATTTTTTAAATGCCTTGCTATGTGCCAAGTACTATGTCAGAAATAGGGCAACTTACCCTCCTGAAAACTAATTGTCATCCCCAATTTGAGATTTAGAGCCGTGGTTCTCATAGGGTGAAGGGTGGGAAGGCGAGACATTTTTGACTAGCACAACTACAGATGCTCCAGCATCTAAGAGATATAAAGACTAGGGATGCTGCTGACCCTCCTGTAATCACAGGCCAGCCCCTCACAATGTCGAAATGTTAGTAGTGCCAAGGTTGAGAAACTCTGGTTTACAGGAACAAATACTGTCCCTGGGGAGAATGTTAATTGTCTTCCTATCAGGAGGAAAATAAGTTATGCTAGTGGGTGGTAGAATATCACAAAAGCCCTGTGAACTAGGTAGGAAAGTCTTATTGATAGTATGTCATTTGGCTGCCCTAAGGAGGAGGCTGGGAGTTTGCCCAGGGAGTGAGTGCCCTGTATCATGGAAAGAGGAACATGGACATTACTACTTTTACTGCTGTATTGGGAATGCTAGAAGACACTGACAAAAGTAGTAACCTCATACTCCTACTTCTGACACTATTGTTTCTCCTATCCCTTCTCTCCTTTTATGGAAAGATGCTGCTTGTTAATCCTGCTAATTGTGAAAGAAGGAAGAAGGTAATTAATTTTTCACTCTTATCAAGAAACTGCTATAAATTTAACTTCCTTCGATCATTAGCTAACTTGGTTTCATAAAATGGCTCTGCCACAAATATACCAAAAAAGTTCTTTCTGTTTGAGTCATCCTTTTGAAATCAACCACAAAGGAACTCTAGTATAGATGGAAATCTGTTTCATCAGAGATAATGTATGCAATCCACGTTATATTTTTATCATCATACCATATTTTAAAGTATTTTTCTTTTTTTCCTCAACACGCCTTTGAGCCTACTCACTTGCCCACCAAAATAGAAGTGTTCAAAAAATGAATATAAACATCTATATAAGATCTGTTTTGCCCCATGTTTATTACTATTTGTTTTGCTTCTTTTTATGTTTTTCAGGGCAGGAATTTTGTGTTTAGTAGGTAAGCAAAAGGCTGTGTGCAATGTGAATAACAAAGGAAAAAATGTGCTATGTTGAGGGAGCAGTTTGGACAAAGATTGACTTCCCAATTTTCCTTCTTTAGGTGAAACAGACTATGATATTTTATGTTGTAGAAAGTCATCTTTGGGGGAAGACTTGATATGAAAATAATTGTAGTTCCTTGCGTTTAAAGAACAAATGATCAGAATGTTGTATCGGTCAAATTGATGAGACTATTTCAAATTAATATATACTTTATGGCTAACTTTTCATGTTTTCCCACCACACACCAAAAGTAATACTATACCAGAGTATACATGTTTAAAAAATATTTTTAACTCAGGAAGCTTCCTGCTGATAGAGCAACATGCTTAATTTTCAAGGATCAAGTACAGGTTAAAAGTTACTGATATGTAGAAAACAGCCTTATTATCTTAGGAAGATTTTCTCTAATATTTTTTCCCCGGCTTCAGGTAAAATTAACAGTGCTTATTTCGTGTTCTTTGTGCTGGGTCACTTTGGGATAGAACTGAATATGGCTGGGGTAGGGGGATGAGTCTGACCAGCTAACTTAATTGCATACCAACAGCTGGGCACAGTAATCGAGGCATTAGAATGAACTTGATTGGTGTATGTAGTCATTTCAAGTCATCAAGTGCATGTCGAAGAATTCTGTATCTTATCCAGATTTTAAAACAGAGAATATATAAAGAGAGTGCTAGAGCACTGTCTAGCTGCTGGACTTTGTTAAAGATTCTACACTTACTGTTAAGAGCATTAATCTTTCTTCAGATTACAGAGATTCCAACAACTTCTTTACAAGTCACCTGTCAACATGTATTAGAACTGCAGTGAAAGGTTCAAGGAGAAAAAGCTGTCGTGGCATATTTTATTCATAGTTTAAGATGCCAGTTATATGTAAATTGATTATATGCCATTTTAAATTTAAGAAAACTTTTAAGTTGGGTTATTTTAACCAATTGGTTGTTATAACCAGTACTATTCAAGTGTTTTACTACAGCACAGGTGGCAAACGTAAGACCCGCAGGCCGAATCTGGCCCTCCTTCGGCCCTCCAACTTGCTTTACCAGGCCTGGCACCTTGTTTCTACCTGGCGGCAGTGCCGAGCTCTCTCATAACTGTTAAGGAGCAGTTACATTTATACAGTCCTAAAATTACATTAGGCCCTTTGAAGGCAACCACAAGGCTGATGTGGCCCCTGGTGAAAATGAGTTTGATACCCCTGTACTATAGGTTTTTAATTATTAGATACAGAAATAGGATCCAAGTTTGAGTGTGTTCCTGTGATTGAAACTTTGGTATCACCAATAAAATATCCCAAGGTCAGGACCTAAGCAGAATAAGTATAATTAGAAATACATTGTTTTTCTTGGCTAAGGTAAAAATTATTTCTTTTGCTATAAAGGTCAGTACTAACTCTATAGTGCTATGTGCACATTACTTACAAATTCTTATTTTAGGACCATTATAGTCTCATATATTTCCAGCTCCAAAATTCTCTTCAGCCTACTTTAGTCCCTTAATTTTTAGAGATGAAGAAACATATTTATTTGTTCATGAGAGCTAGAACTAGAACATGAGCTAATACTTGCTAGCCATATAATATACTAATATCAGCCAACCAGGAGCATTCACACATCGCTTTCAGATTTTTGCCATATCTGTGTAATACTATTTATACTATTCAAATTGACTTTAAATAACTGAGCTTTTTTAAAGGAAATTATTTGCAACTAAAAATGGAAAACCATCACTTCCTAAAAATAGAAAGTAGTTCTAAATAGAAATCCAAATGTAGACTAAGCAGTATTGTTAAAATGTAATTTAAAGTTTAAGTTTAATTAATTCTTAAGATTTATTTGGGAAGATAAGAGGATTTTATAGTGTATTTGAGTGAATGGAGTTTTTCTTAAAATAATTAAGTATGTTTTACTTCTTTAAAATTAATTTAGTAAGCATTTTTTAATTTACTAACAACAAAAGTTAGTATGCTGTCTAAATTGCTAATCTGAATGTTTATGTCAGTTAAAAGGAATAAAAGGATCAAACTGGCTAAGCCTTCTTCTTGTTCTTAATCATTGGACTACAAATATTGTGTTTCTCTCCGAAAGTGCACCTGTATACAGGCCATATTTTACTGTACAGTAGAAAAAAACAAGTAGGTATTTTTCATTCATGAGTTTCCTATGAAATCTTTTGGTAGACTTATAAAACCAGGACACTTTTATGGGTTAGCATAAGAGTTTTGTTGTGAACCTTTGTAACAAGCCTAATAGGAAGACTGGGGAGAGAAATAGACATAGGAAATACCTAGTCCCATTAAACTGCTAATGAAATAGACCTGAGAGTATTGTGGGGATTGTTTATTATAGTGATTTTTCTGAAAAATCACTCGTCAGAAGTGTCAGGCTTTTGTTTTTTATACTTACATCAAATTTATATTTTTGTAATTAAACTTTTTTTTAATAGATTCTTTTTTTAACTCTGAGGATATGTTTTTTTATTGATTTTAGAGAGAGGGGAAGTGGGGTCGTGGGGAGAGACACATTGATGTGAAAGAGAAACGTGGATCCGCTGCCTCCAGTTCTCACCCCAGCCACGGATCAAACTTGAAACCTAGGTATTGCCTTGACTGAGAATCTAGCAACCTTTTGGTTGATGATGCTCCACCAACGGAGCCACCCAGCTAGGGCTTAATTAAAATTTTATTTTGAGATGATTGTAGATTCACATACAGTTGGAAGAAATACAGAGATTCTGTGTACCCGTTACCCTGTTTACTCCAATGGATACTATCTTATAAAACTTAATATTTGGTAGTGTATCCCAGCCACAATGTTGATATTGTTAGAGATACAGAGCATTTCCTTCACCACATCAGTCCTTCCTATTGCCCTTTGTAGCCACACCCACTTAGCTCCTACTTCTGCCCCCTCCTTAACTCCTGGCAACCAGTAATCTTTTTCATTTCTATAATTTTGTAATTTTAAGAATGTTACCTTTGAAGGTTGTTAGCTTTTTTACTCAGCATAATTCTATAGAGATTTCATCCATGTTGTTTCATCTAACAGTAGTTTTTTCTTTTTTATTGCTGAGAACTAGTCCACATAATAAGAATAAAGCTGCTCTAAACATTTGTGTACGGAAGTCTTTGTTTTCTAGGGTAAATGCCCAGAGGTGCAATATATATAATTGTCTTAACTATTTCCTTTACATACATTGGAACCACATCAGACAGTGTTACATAATTTTTGCTTTGACCTTCAGACATAATATAGAAAATTCTAGAAAAGAAAAGCTTATAGTATTTACCATGTTTTTACTTAACCATATTCTTCCTTTCTGATGTTCCAAGGTTCTTTTCTTTTATCATCTATTTTCTGCTTAGAAAATTTCTTCTGGTCACCCTATTAGAGTGGATCTGCTGGTGACATATTCTCCTAATTTTCTCTCATCTGAGAATGTGTTGATTTCCTTTCTATTTTTGTTGACTATAGGATTTTGGGTTGACAGTTCTTTTCTTTCAGCGCCTGAAAAAAATATGCCACTTTGTTTTGGCTGGTATAGTTTTTGGTGAGAAATACACTGTCATTCTAATTGCTTTTCCCCTGTAGGTAAGGTGTAGTTTCTCTGTGTCTTCTTTCAAGATATTTTCTTTGCCTTTGATTTTAAGAAGTTTAATTATGATGTGTCTTGTCATGGATTTCTTCAGATTTATCCTGTGTAGGGTTTGTTCAGCTTCTTGAATATGTGGTTTTGTTTCTCTTTCCAAAGTTGATAAGTTTTCAGCCATTATTTCTTTCAGTACTTTTTCAGCTTCACTCTTTTTCCCCTTTTTGGGTTCTAGTGATACAAACGTAGATCTTTTGCTGCAGTTCCACAGGTCCATGAGACTCATTTGTTTTTTTGTTTTTTGCTTTTTTCATCTATTCATTTGTCATCTTGATTATCTTTTTGCATGGTTTTTAATCTTTATATCATGAATGATTTTCTATTGAAAACTGGGTATTTTCATTTTATGAAAGATATTAACTACACCTTCTGTTTCCACTGACTTTTCATGACACTACTTTGGCAGGGGAATAGGAGGTGCCTCCTTTTTGCTGCCAACTGGATATAGAAGTTCAAATTCGCTACTCAGCCTCCATTAACACCACCCCCACCCAAACCCCCAGAAAGAGGTCTTTTTTACTACTGTGGGTAAGGGTGGATGTCCAGGCTCCCTATATGATCTTCCCTGGCACTGCTAGGATAAAGGTGGGGACATGTAATCAACCAGCATGGTAGAAGTCCTGGCTCCCTGTTTGGCACTACCCTGGTTGGGAGGTTGGGCCTTCTCATTAGACCTACGTGGTCAGTCTAGGCTCCCCACTCAGCTCTTGCAGCTCTGGGTAGAGGTAGGGCCACAGTGTTTTCTGTGGTGTTTGACTGCAGTGGGGCAGTTATTGTCAAAAGTTTTCAGTCTTACTAAGCCTGTTCCTTTAGGCTTGGCTTTTGTTGGGCTTTGTTTTTTTTTAATATGCTAGTTTGCATTTCAGGTTGCTGCTGTATTCTTCAGCTCCAAATCTGTTATATTAGGCAAAAAGAAAACTTACCATTGTGTTGTTCCTTGGGTCCTAAGTTGCGTAGCTGGTTGGCCTTCTGTCTACTTTTCAGAGTCCTCTTATGCTTTATATTTAATGTCCAAGGTTTTTAGTTATACTTAGTGCAAATAATAGGGAAGAATAAGTCTACTCCATCTTTCTGGAAGTATAAGTCCCCAAATTTACATTTTAATTTATTTAAACTGTTGTATCAAATACATAACCATTACTGGGGGGACATATTTCATATTTTATATTATGTGATAATTTGCATAATATTTGCACCAGATAGACTAGAAAATAACATCTTTATTTAAACTGAAATTTATTGTTCACATTATTAATGAAAACTTTTCCCCTCTAGGAAATAATGCAAAAGGTGTCCCAAGGCTCCTGACCAGTGAACAAAGATTTGAGAAAAACAGCCAAGCTCATGTTTTCTCCTGATCAAGAAAATCATCCATCCAAAGCACCAGTAAAATATGGTGAACTCATTGTCTTAGGGTAAGGTTTTTTCACCTGATGACATAAAATTGAATACTATATAGTAACTTTAACATCTAGGTTAAAAGTTGTTTTTGGTTTTTTTTTTTTTTTTTTTTTTTAATTTTTTTTTTTTAAGATTTTACTTTTATTTATTTTTAGAGAGAGGGGAAGGGAGAGAGAAAGAGAGGGAGAGAAACAGCAATGTATGGTTGCCTCTCACATGGCCCTCATGAGGACCTGGCCCGCAACCCAGGCATGTGCCCCGACCGGGAATCGAACCGGGACCGCTAGGTTCCCAGCCCGCGCTCAATCCACTGCGCCACACCAGCCAGGGCTGTTGTTGGTTTTTTTTAAGAATTTATATCTTACCTATTTACAGAAAGGATTTAAAGATACAGGGTAATGTTACCAAGTCAGGAAACTCTTAATTCTCATTTTCATGCCATCACTTATAAGTGCTCAAGTACTGCATAAATTTAGCCTCACCCCCAACCCTGGATAGGACAAAGCTTCTTGAAGATGAAATGAAAATGTATTGTCTAGAGTTGCATAATTATTTTGTCTTCAGTATTTCTTGTTTTAGAAGATTTGCCTTGGCTGACTTTATTTTGTATGAAGGGTGGTCAGTATAACTGTTATATATGGCATTCTTTGAGTAAACTCCCTTTTCTTCCTTGTCAGCCACTAAAGCAGGCTATTTTACAGTCACATTCTCCTCCAGCCTCACAACTGTCCCTATTCCCTGCTTCATTTCCTCCCAGATTGACCATGACTTCAGGATGGGAGGGGAAAACAGTGAATGAGGAGAGATTATTATTAAACTACTGTCAATGCCATAATGAAGCAGTAAAGAACGGGGGGTGGGCAAAAGCATATGACCAGTGTCATATGTGTGACCTTTGGAAAATATCTTAATTCCTCTGGGTCTATGAGGAACGTCATTCCTCTGAAGAATAACTTAATTCCTAATCTGTAAGAGCAGAGAGTGATGCTAGTCTCCCAGAGTTTTTTTTATGGGGATGGATTAAGTACGGTGATGTATGGGGTAGAACCCAAGAGTGCCTACTACATAGTAAAGACCTACATGTTTTGTTTTGAACTTTTCTCCTAGTAGTTCAGTCCTTGCTTTACCTTCAGGATATATATATATATATAATGTTATCATGGAGAAATGGTCATAACATCTGAACAACAAAAGTATATTTAACTGCTGCTTATTAGCAGGCATTTCAGTTGGACAGGTTTTGCCAACATGATGTGAATGTGTATGTTTACCTTTGGGTGGTTGAGACCTAACAAACAAGTCTAAAATTCCTCATTTCAAAAGTTCAGCTATTTAAAGTGTTTGGTTCAAAATTAAAGGGGATTCTATTTTTAAAATTTATATTGTACTTTTAAAGGTTAGATTAGCACATACAAACATTCACCTTTAGAACAAAATAGAATGAGTCATAAGGACTCAGATAGGCTACTAATCAGCTCTTGATTATCTTAAGAGGGAAGAAAAATATAGATAACTCAAAGTAAAGAATGAAAAAAAGCATGACAAATACCAGGATCCAAATTCTAGCTTTCTGTGTATAATCAATCCAAAAGGTACTTCTCTGTGATTTAGAATGTTGCCAGAAGGAATCTCATTTTGTTTTATACTCAGGCAGCTGGAGATCAGCAATTACTAAAAAGTATTTTAGATACTTAGAATGTGGTAATAGATAATTAATTGGAATTGATCCTATAAGGCAAAGTAACACATCTGTTAGAATCGTGTTCACCTAAACCTTTTTTCCCCCCTATCAGGTATAATGGGTCTCTCCCAAACGGCGATAGAGGAAGAAGGAAAAGTAGGTTTGCTTTATTTAAAAGACCTAAGGCAAATGGGGTGAAGCCCAGCACTGTGCATATTGCTTGTACTCCTCAGGCTGCAAAGGTAAAAAAAAAAACGCTGTAAATTAACTTGGAGAAATTGAAAGACTTGTCGTGTATGTTGTTTATATTCTCCAGCATTTTCCCTTCACATTCGATACCAGAAGTTTCCTTTTGCCATATGGAAGGGCACCAGACTTTTTTTAATGACAAACCAGGATCAGTGGATGGAAATTAGAAGGAAGCATTCTCTTTTCTTATTAAAAAGCGTGGGGATGGGTCTGGGGCTTTATCTATTATTTAGAATTGTGCAGTTGTCTGCCCTGAGAATTAGGGTGTTCCTGCACTAGAGGGCCCTTGGCTAGGCTTGGCAAGGAATGCAGTGTGTAAGAAATGTATTCAGTACTGTAAGAAGCATGCTTGGGTGTGGTAATTTTTTTAACTAAGGGTCTTTCTCAAAGATTCTATGGATGCTCTTTATTTTTATATTTTGTTTTATGATCCTTGTAACTTTTAGCATAATGCCTTGAAAGAAGTAGAACTCCATAATTTTTAAGTTGAATCAAAGCTATGAAAAAGCAAATACTCAGTTGTATCTACAATATAACTTCTCAATCTCCTTGTCTGGTGCTTGTAGTTCCTTTTTCTATCCCTACCAAAAATCTCTAGAACCTAGGCCACCATTTCAGGACACTTGGACTTTTCTTAGATTGATAGGCAATTAGAGGGAATTTTAGATTTTCACATTTCCTATGAATTCCTGTACTTCCCATTGGAGTTCCTTGGCTTATGGAAGTACATTTTATCTTTAGCTAAGCAGCCCCAGGATGTACATTAATATTATACCATCTGAGGTATATCTTCGTAAGTTAAATAACAAGAGACAGAGAAACTGGTAAATGATGCCTTGTTTTAAGTCGTAGTTTCAGTCTTCAAAGTTAATTTGAATTTTGGCTTGTTTTTATGTTCAATGTGATGTCTAAAATAGAGTCCTCATGCCTTGACTAGGCATCATCTCTTACTGTTTGAGAGCCAGTGAAATGTAGAAGAGGGAAAGTTTCTTTTGTGTTTCTTTTTGCTCCTCTGAAGAGAACAGATGTGCTAAGTAGGTGGTGGAAGTGAATGGCTTATCGATCCAATCAGGGGGCTTCTTTCTAGTATTTCTCCACAGAACTGCTTTGGCAACTTGGGTGTGCCAGTTATTCTGTGTGTAGGATTGTCTCACCTATTGCAGGACAATGCCTTGTAAGCCCTCAAATCATTGTGACAGCCAAAAAATGCACCTGCATATTTCCAGGTGCCCCTCACACAGCTAATATGACCTCTGGTTGAGAGCCATCATCATTGGGAAAATATTTCTAATCCCTACCTGTGTAATATTCTGTTATATTCTTTTCTTTGCATTTTTACTTTCACATTCCTAATGTTTTCACTGTTCGCTTCTTTTATCTTTACTGAACAAGAATTTTAGGGATCAAAGACTGACTCTTTCCTTTTTCAGTTTTGAAGGAATGTAGTATGAGGTCATGAAGAAAACTGTTTAGTCTGGCAGATGTCTGGGATGAATGGTTAAACCCTGCCTTCCAGTCCAGTGAGAAGTTAACTTGACATAGTTCTTGCTCTGAATCTGAAAGTAGGTTTAATAGCTAAAAACAAAAACCAGGGATTACAATCTCAAAGTACACAAAAACACCTGTTTTTAAAGCTTTTTAGCAATTAAGAATTAACTTCCAAAATACTGAGCAATTATTTGATTGAAAAGTCAGTTCCCTAATGCTGAGTTAAAGTAATTTGTAGGTTTTAAAACCCATAAAACAATTATACAACATTTATGAATACATAAATGTACAGTAAAAAAGAACATGCATAGGAATGATCTGTGCTGCTCTTGAGGTTGGATGCCTCTGAAGAAAGGGGAGTAGGGAGGAACGTGCAAACAGTATTAATTGTATCTGTAGAGCTTAATTTCTTTTAAAAGATCAGAAGCAAAAATGACATTATTGAATTTTGATAAAGCTGTGTAGTTAGTACCCAGGTGTGTGTTTATTCTCTCGGTACAGTATATGAAAATTTCCCAATCTTATTTAATCTTAAAGCCACTATTTTAAAGCTTTATTTATTATAGATTAGCTACAAAAATCAAACCAAGTAAAATTTTAAAATGCCAAGCTCTAAATAAGAACTTTTTTTTTTCATTTAGCCTTCCTGTGTATAATCATTGTTTTGTGTCTTTGTATGTTTTCCTTTTACGTAACCTGTTTCCACTTCCTTTGTTTGGGTTTTCCCCCCCTCCGGTATTATCTTCAACTCATCTAGAGAGAGAGAGAGAGAGAGAGAGAGAGAGAGAATGTCTGAAAACAAAACTGAAAAGTTCTTTTTAGCAATGTTTTGAGTTTGGGACAAGTCAGAAGTATAGTCGTAAGCATTATATCCTATTTCCTTTGGTAATGTGTAATCATTCTATGAATTTTTCTGTATCTAGCCTAGCATATGGCAAATATTTGTCATCTGTAGTCATAGAATGGTTAGAAAACCAGTTCATTCTGCTTATTGGTTAACTTTATAACTCTTTGAGTTACTTTAAAAATAAGATTCCTCTTATCTTGCAAGATTTTATATTTTCTTTTTACCAGGGTAGTACTGAGTACTGTTTTCAAATTCTACATGGGATTGGTTTTGATGGCTTTATAATTAAATACTTATAAGGCAGCCCCAAATCTTACTGTTTTTATACAATGAAAATATGTTCTTACTGTATAACTACTGCAAAATGTTTTTCTATACCCCACTCGTCTTGAGAAACCGCTGTCATAGCTGAGGTTATGCAAGCGTTACTAATCTCTAACCTAAATTTCAGGGAGGGGGGATATGTCATATATGTGATAGATTACCTTTTTTTAAAATCTGGTTTGATTGACCTGCCAACTAGTTTTTGCTATTAATCTTTTCTCTCTTAGGCAATAAGCAACAAGGACCAGCATAGCATATCATATACCTTATCTCGGGCCCAGACAGTGGTGGTCGAATATACTCATGACAGCAACACTGATATGTTTCAGGTACTATAATATGTGGTTTTTTTTTTTTTTTTTTTTTTGGTAAAAAACAAAAAAAGTTAAAACCTATTGTCACTAACTTTTGCTCTGTTCTGATTAAAGATTAGCATATTTCATGTATTTCATTAAATAATATGTTGTTTTCTAAACCACATATATAGAAGGTAGTATAGCATAGTTAAGAGGTGGTCTCTGAAATCAAAACTCCTTTAAGCATTACTTAGCCACTATATGCTTCAGTTTCCTCCTCTAAAGTACAGTTAATAAAACTTCCCTCATGTGACTATTAGGAGGCTTATAATGGTTTAGTACATGTAAAGTGCTCAGAGTATGCCAGGTAGATGATAAACACTTAGCTGTTAATAATCTAGATACAATAGTAACTCTGTTAGCTATTGTTATCCAAGAAATATTCTGCACACATACATGACCTTTTTTTGCCACCACTTTCCCATTTTCCTCTGTAGACAACAAAAAGTACAGGCAGTTCTGTTTCTAACATATACGTGAAGTCAGACTTGTTTCTCAGCACATATCTGGTCAATAAAAGGTGCCCCCCCCCATTCTCTTATACCAATCCGTGGCAAAAAAGAATGTTTATATAAACTGATAGATGATAGAACAGCCAAACTCAAAGATGTATAAACAAAATTCATAGTATCTTCTTCCTTAATATTGGCTTTTGTAAAGACCTAGGGTTTTCTGATAAAAAAAAAACTGAAGTACCTAATAATGTTGTTTTTACAGTTGTTGTCCCACCCAGTGACTTTTTAACATTCACTTTATTTTACAAGATTAAATGAATGTGAAAAGGCCTGGAAAAGTCTTTAATTATCACCTTTAACAAAATATTTCTTTGAAGTCAGTCACTCCTTCCAGCCCTTTTAATGGAATACTGAAGTTTTAGAACAGTCTCTAATTTTAGAATATGGATGTTGCTTTTATCAAAAAATTAAAAATAACTAACAACCTTAACAAAGATGAAGGTTTGGATCTTAACGAGAACCTAACACAAACTTTAGGATGATTTTCCAGATTTTATTATTACTGACAATCAGTTAAAATAATGTACCTAATTAGCTTTTAAAAAATCAAAATGCTACAACCACTGTGGCAAGCCTGATAAAAACTCATGAGAGAGCTCCCAGTGGCAGGGTCCTACCACCACGCGATTTCCACAGCAATCTCTTTTTGCCTGCAGCCCTGGCTGAGGCAGCACCTAGAGGGCATCCTGAACTTCTTGCCCCTCTAATCAGGCCCACTGACCCTTTGCTGTCCTGTGGAACCTGCCATCTCTCTCGTGTCCTACCTCTGAATTACTGCCTTCAGACCCTGTGACCCATCCTTATTCCTTGCCCTGAGTAAGTCCAGCCTCTGGGATCCTGAGGCAGCTCCAGGCCCGTCCTCAGCTTTATGTGACTCACTCTCCTTTCACTTTCACATGGAATTTCCAAGTTATGAAATTAATAAAGATCAGTGATTTAAAAAAAAATCAAAGTACTACCTAGATATGTGCACATAGACTAGAATTTTAGTTTAAAGGAATAGAGAATTTTCCTCAATAATAGTAAACTGATCATATCCTTTCTATAAGCATTACACCTTATAATGTATGAAAGATACAAACATTTGTACATCAAAAATCTGAAATATATCAGAAACTGTCCCAATAAATTAACTAGTCTTTGAGGAACTTGTTTTGTAAGCATTCAAGGATTGCTTACCTTCTAACCTGAACAAGAACATTTATTTTTCAAGACATCAGATATTCAAACTCCAATTCAGTGCATTGCTTGACACTATGAGTTAATAAAGGAGACATTACAAGTTGATTACCTATGTAGGCAGTCTAAATGTGTGAAGTACAGTCTTCTAATTGTGTTGAAGAAGGGTGAGGAAAAGGCTTTACGTCAGTGCCTTTTTATCTGGGCCTTTTTCCTTCCTGTCAAGTAGAGTAGGATTTTGCCAGTCCAACCAGGAGAAAGACATTCTGTCAAGAGATGACAGAGAAGTACAAAGTGGTAGAAGATTGATGAATGAGCTACTTGCCGCAGAATATACTTTTGTGTGAACAGAAATAACAGGGAAATGGGCTGGATTGGTAGATAGGAGGCAAATTGCGACATCAGTTTCTAAATATCAGGAATAAGAAACCGGTAAGTTTAGCTAGGTTGTAAGGAACCACTGAAGTTTTTAATGAGGGTGAGAGAGAATAACATGATAGATCTGTATTTTTAAAGCTAATAGCAGTGAGAAAGAGGTGGGATTACTAAAGTTTAACACATTTATATTTTGGCATCCAAACACAATCATGTAGGTTTTGTGTTTGTAGGCAGTTAAGAGTTTTTCCTTCTTACCTGTCATTACCAGTATTGCTTTGATATCTCAAATCTTCTTCTCCAAGGCACAGATCAAATGTCAGATCTTCTGGAACAATATCTCTTCCCAAATAAATGCTGCTTTCTGAATATCTTGATTCTGAATATCACTTCTCAATCCAATCCTTGGTCTGCATCTTTTGGCTCTAAAAGAGCTTTTTTATTTTTGGAACTATTTCAGAGGTCTGAGATCATTTTCTTTGGATTTCATTTATCTTTGAAATAAGGAAAAGGGACATTCAATCCTAAATTTGTTAACCAACCAATTTTCCCTTAAAACTCCAAACTAAATAAAGACTTTTTACTTGTCAGTAGGACAGAAACACTGAAGAGTTTTATCCAAAAGTATGCTGATATGAGGAAATCCTGAGGCTGAGCTATGCAAAGAATGACTTTTAAAAATCATCTTTGTAGAGAGTCAGTATTTTTTTTCAGTACCCACATTCTTTAATTTTATGATACTATTTTATAACAAATACATTAATGTACTGATCGTTTTTAAAGGTTTACTTGCAAAACCCTGTGACTCTTGTCAGTTCTGTCATCCATACCACTGATTTCCTTCTCTCCTTTTTAACTTTCTTCTTCCAAAATGAAATTAATTTATTTACTAGCTAAAACTCTGAAGTTGTTTTTAATTCTCTGACACTTCACCCACCAGAACTTTTATCTGGGAATCTTATCTCTGAAATATGGCCAAGAACAAGGAAAAAATTAAAAGAACAGCTAGGCATATAAAGTAAATGTCAGGTAGGCCAAACACTGAAATTTCTGTGCTCACTGGAGAACCCCTTAGGCTCTTATCAGTAACCTTTTGAAATGCCATTCTTTGAAGTTTGGTTACGGTATTTGGTTTCTCAGCCTGTACCAGAGTAAGAGTAGCTGGTTAGAGGAGGGGTATGCTGCTAGAGA
>PVJI01021732.1:0-26580 GCA_004026765.1 Micronycteris hirsuta
ACTTTTATGCCAGCTATCAAATGGAGATTGTAATACTCATGCTCATCTACCAATTTCTTGTTTTAGATAAACAATATAATAATTATAAAGGCATTTGGAATTAGCAGTGTTGTATGACTGCAGGAACCATTGATATCATCAGGAAGTTGAAAGCTCTTTGGAAATATCAGAACCTTTCTCAAGACAATAGGTATTGGCTACAGTAAATGAGCTTAGCTGAGTGGCCAAAATTTTTTTGAAAAGATGTTAGTGAAAGTATTAAAAAAACAATTTTCAGTATATCAGCTTATATTAATAAAAGTCCATATTACATTATCTCATAAAAATTAATGTCTCTTAATCAAACATAATAACCAAAATAAAAAATAAAGCAAAACAACCTACTCTCTCAAAAATTCTTATGCTGGTCACAAAGATAAGCAAGAATCCTTGTGTAGTGTGTTCACTGTCCATCCTCACTACTGTAAAAGGGAACCAGAGACTCATTCATTCATTTATTCATTCACCCAATGAATGTTTTTTAGAAGCTAGTGTTATGTGCCAGAATTTCCCATATGTCCCAGGAACATAGCGATGAATAAAATGAGTCACATGCTCTTCCATCATGAAAATTAAAGTCTAAGGGGAAAAGAGACTTTAATCAAATAATCACAATAATTAATTCATTATTTCAAATTGCATTAATGCTTTAAAGGAGAGGAATCTGGTTCTCTAAGTATTGATAGCAAAGTATGTAACCCAGGGATCAGGAAAGATTTGCTTAAGAAAATGCATGATCAGCTGAAATCCTAATGAGCAGGCTTTGACTAGCGGAGGAGCTGGGTGGACACATTTTCACCATGGGAAACAGCATGGACGGTGTGGCTCACCTCTCCAACAGAAAGATACCCAGCGTGCCTGAAATGATGAGAGGCAGAGAGGTGTTTGGTTTAAGATAAGAATGAGGAGAGAGACAGAGATAAACTATAAAGTGCCTTCTAGACTCCTCCAAGGATTTGTGTTTGTCCTAAGAGTAATGGGAAGACAATGACTGGCTTAAGGGAGTGATGAAAGGGTGAGTAAATGATGGTTTCTGATGTGATTGAAACTCTCTCTGATTTAGTGTGCAAGATTAATTGGAGGGACACAGGGTGGATAAAAGGAGACCAAATAGAAGATTATTATAATAAGAAACGACAGTAGTTTAGACTAAGGCGTTGGCAGTTCGTACAGAGAAATGTTGCTAGATTCCAGGGTTATCTATGACAATGCATAGAATGAGGTACAGAGAAAGGAGAGAGAAGTATCAAGGATCCAAGACCTCAAACACCTGAAGACTGCTGAGATACATAAGACTGTTGTACAGAGTGTAAAAATGTATTGGTGGTCCTATTTCTTCAATATATTCTCTATTGATTTAATCAAGATAGAATGCTCTCTCTGTGCCAGTGTTTATGCCAGTTGAATAAGTAAGACTCTCACCCTCAAAGAGCTCATAGTTCCATTGAATCACCACCTTCAAAGCAGCCACATCTTTGTTCTGAGGAAGCTGAAGATTTTTTTTTTTTTTTCCGAATGCACAAGACAGCTATTTCTTCACTGGTGGAGCACTTTATTTTCAAAGCAAGCCTAGAATCAGCGGTGTCTTTATTAAAAGAACCAGAATTATTCTGATTTTGTGGAAAACTCAGGCAGCTGAGTTTTCCTGGGGAAGGCACCCAATTTTGTGGTTTATTTCATGGAAAAGCATACTGGATATAAGAAATTATTGCAGAGGTGTAATGTTCCTACTATCAAATTCAAGGCCTGTGGAATAGAAAGACACCCACAAAGCAATAGGACTTTCTATCATTAGACCTGACAAGGAAGCAAATTCTTATTTAGGTCTAAAAATTCAGGTTCTCCTTGCCTGGTTTTGATTATTTCTGAAAACATATACAACTGTATTTACTAGGGTGTTTTCATACTTTGCTATACTTTGCCAGTTATTTGTGTTGACAGCTAAAGATACACAGTTGGGCATTTTTAGTGAACAATTTCTTGCAGCGAAGAGTATACATTATTGACATCCAACATGAGGTTACTGCACTAAGTACAAACTAACCATAGACTACCAACAACAGTGAGCTAAAGTGTCAAAGACTAGAGTGCATTTTATCTTTCCTTGAGAATTACAACTGCTTTTTGTAGGGAAAACAATTAAATACCTGGGTATGCCTGGTGACTTTAGAAGGCAGCTTATGTGTCCCATAAAAACGTAGCTAGTATATGCTGAAACAAATCTAAAAAGACAATTTTTTTATTGCTCTTAAAGCAGGCATTTATGTTTTTTATTTGTCAAAACAAACCTTCCATTGTAAATTGAAGATGGTATGATTCTAGACTTTTGTTAGATTCAATTCAAAAAGTACTCACAGCATTTATAATGTTCACAGAAAAGGATTTGGAAAAATAACTCAAAAGAAATTAGGCCTCTGTCCTGAAGGCTCTACAGTCTAAATGAAAATTTAGCTAATAGCTAAGTAACAGGTAAATGTTAAGAACAGACACACAATACAGTATGCAGATGCTTTATTATAGAATTATACACTTGAAATCTATATAATTTTATTAACCAATGTCACCCTAATAAATTCAATTTAAAAAAAAGAAATAGTAAATCCCCTATTAAAAAAAAAGAAAAAGTAGGCATCATTTATCTGGCATTATAAATGAGGTGTTATCAGAAGTAATCATAAGTAAATGATTCAAATTCCTGAGAAATAACTATATTTCTCTGTACATCAAGATTTTTAAAAATATTTTAAAATGAAAAGTTTATTAGCCATGATGGGAATTAAGTGAGGAAGTATAAACTCTCATTTTAAAGAACAGGAGTGATTATTGAATCAGCTTCAATAACTGATTCTGCATAACAGTGTTATAATGCCTAAGATAATTGATGGCAGTTGGCCCTTTCTAATATTACCTATATAAATGGGTGTAATAAAAGCTGTTAGATTGAATGTATTTTGTAACAGATGCTTCTATAAGTCACTGTATGCTTTATAATTATTTTTTATTCAAAGATCTGTTTGTTATTGAATATTCCCAATTAAATTAGACTTGTTTTGTGAAATGCCATTTTGATGACACTCAGGTATTTCACTTTATCTGTTACCTACTTTTTTCCCTTTCTTTAAAAAAATAATGTAAAGTAAAAGCAAAATTATCTGGTCTTTTGTATCTACTAAAACTTTCGATGATATGAAATGGTGAGGGCTGATCTTTATTTACTCCTATTACCATATTAATTTTTTTTGCATAGCACAACTTGATGCAATCAGCAAAACATACCAGTCCTCAATGAGAGGGGTAAGTAATTGGATACAATATTAGAACAAAGTTTGTATCATCAAAATAAAGGACTTAATATTGAAAGTGTTTCCATTTCTGATAGTAGATGGTTAACAATGAAACACACTTCATTGGCATACTGCCAATTCATAAAAAGAGAAATTTCCAAATAGAAAATAAATCTTAAATTTAAATGAAAAACAAACAGCTGAGTATGAGATAGTAAATGCTCTGCTGAGTTTGTTTTCTCTTTAACACAAAATATAAAAAAATAGGAAGAGGGAAGTGGTTTTCCACTTTGTGTAAGGTTAGAATATCCTTCTGAATATTTCCCAATACTCCCTCATCTGGGATGCCTTGTACTTGTATTCAAATTAATGTTAATAATAAATTATTAGCATTGACCCTAATAAGAAAATTATACAATTTTATTTCTCTCTGAGCAATTTATATAGCCATGAAGTAGATTTTTCTTGTCAACAGAATAAAAATGGTCACTTAACATTGTGCCATCAAATTTATGAAAAAGAACACACAATACAGTATAGATGATGTGTTGTGGAATTGTGTGACTGAAACTTGTATGATTTTGTTAACTAGTATCATCTCAATAAATTCAATAAAAAGAAAAAGAAAAAAGAAAGGTCTTTTCAATTCTCAACAAACTTCAAAATCTAAGTGAAAACCAAATTATTAATACCAATTTACTAATGAATAAAATTATATGAGAAATAAGTTTGTATTTGGAAATAGTTTATTGCTTAAAATTTCAAACAATATATTTTTATAATTATGAGTTTAAATTTATTTATTTTTTTATATTTTGATTGATTTTCACCCATGAGCCTGACTCACATGAATTAGCTGGGGTATATAGTTTTTATTTCTCTTGGTGTTTTTAACTTAGTATATCCTGAATCTTCATAGTCCTCAGAATGTTGTTTCTATTAGGCATTTCTACAATTCAAACAACTGAATTTTTGGTTTTCCTGTGTCTATAATGTGGACATACATACGGTAAATGAAGACTAATGCCTAATTAATTATGTATTAGGTTTTTTAAATTGGAAAAATATTTCATTTTTGAAGATTGTATGTGTTTTAAGCACAATCTCGTTTTAAATATGGGAAAAAGGAGGAGAGCACACTCTCAAGTCTAAGTTGCTATCTAAATGAATCTTAAATGTGGTTAAGTCTGACCCTATCTTTTCATATGACCCTTCTAACTTTTCATGAATGTGTTACTTTTATTGGAGCTACCTTGATGATATTTTTAGACAAGCATTTCTTGACTTCCATCTTTCATAGTATTTGACCTAACATCGGTTACTTTTTTCTTTGGTCCCTTAATATACTTTCTTGTTTGCATTACTAAGCAGGAAAATAAGTAAACTAAGCCAACAAAATTCAGGGCAGACTAAGCTGGGAGAATCTGTGTTAAAAGCAGGATAGAAGGAAAGGTAAAACTAACGAAAAGGTTATGCAAACTGAAAAATAAAATTAAAGTCAAATATCAAACATTTTTAAATGAAAAACTATTTTAGTTGCAGAAAGAATATTATAGTGTACCTGTAGGAACCTATTTTAATATGTTTAATGTAAGTTAAAATTATCAGTATTATGAATATTGCCATATCTGCTTTGAGTTTTAAACAATTTCATTTATTCTTGATGAGAACACATCTTAAGTAGAAAGAAAAAAAATTTGGTAGTGGCGATGTTTAGAGAATAAATAAAAGGGAAATTTATTTTTAATTTGCATCTCTTGTGCCTTTTTTGGATCTTCTCATTTCATGTTTATAATACTCTCTTTGAATGTTGGGAAATAGCGCCTTACCCAGGCACACAGCCTTGATCTGCCCACCACCTGCATTCTGGCCCTCAAGGGGCATGGCGCAACCCCAGCGGAGCAGCCTTCTTTTGCCCAGTATAGGGTTACACTGTTTGACCTTCTAATACCAAGCGTCTTGGCAGAGATTTTGAACTCAGGGGGGTCTTCATATTCCACTAACCACATGTGTATTTTAAACAAAATCAGAATTCAGAACTTAATGTCCTCTAATTTGGCCTACTTGATAGTATCTATTTAATAGATAAGCTTCTCATCTATTTGTTGAAAACCAAACATTTTCACAGGCCATAGTCCACCGAGAACACATCCAAGGAATGTATCCAAGGAACGCAGACCCTAAAGAAAGTCCATTGCTAGGCAACTGTCAGAACAGCAAGTTCATTTATTCTTGCTAATTATTTTCAATTAGCTAAACTTTCTCATATTGATAAAATTCTATTATTGTCTGTGACTTGTTCTTGCCCCTTAGAGTTTGACTCACATATCCTTTTCTAAGAAACTTCTATGCAGCGGAAAGAAAGAAGGAGCTCCTACCCTTTGCGACAGCATGGATGGAACTGGAGAGCATTATGCTAAGTGAAGTAAGCCAGGCAGTGAGGGACAAATACCATATGATCTCACCTTTAACTGGAACATAATCAACAAAAGAAAAATGCAAACAAAATATAACCAGGGACATTGAAATTAAGAACAATCTGACAGTAGCCAGAGAGGAGGAGGGTGGGGACAGTAGGGAGAAGGGTTTTCAGGAACTACTATAAAGGACACATGGACAAGACCAAGGGGGAGGGTGGAAGCAAGGGAGGAAGGTGGATTTGGCTGGGGTAGGGGGGTAGTAGTGGAGGGGAAATGCAGACAACTGTAATTGAACAACAATAAAGTACTTAAAAATAAATCAATAAATTAAAAAAAAAGAAAGAAACAGACATATTTATATTAAGTGTATGAACAAGCCCATTTTGTAGCACAAAACTTGGTACCCAGGCTTTGAAACAGTTGAAATATGCATTTACCAGTTAAATGAGTGTATGTGCACTTTGGGTTGAAAAAGATAAGGGCTAAGTTGCTGATTTGGGCAAGTCACACAGTCAGCTCATAAAGCCTTAATTAAATAAGCATGGTGCTTTCTTAATTCTAGATTAATTTCTTAATCTACAGCATCTCTTAGGAACTTTTAAAATACCCAACAGAATCTTAGCACTTCATTTAGCAGCCATTGACTTTGGCCAGTGATTTGGATGGATAGTGTTCGGATTCAATTACTTTGAAATAAGAAATGAATAGAAGTCAACTTAATTATCATATTGTCTTAGTTGGGATGCTTTTTTAATTTAGAAAAAAGGATGGAAAAACAACCTTTGATCAATTCTATTCAGCAGGCTTTCAGATACAAGGGCTTTCATAGTAAACAGTATCTTTGTTGCTGGGGGCATCTCTGTGCCCCGAACAATGGCCTCATCATTCATAGTACCAGCCTCATCCCTCTAAAAGAAGACTTCCTGGAGTGAAGGCAGTGTCGTGGTTTTCATACAGCCCTGTCTAGTATTATCAGGATGAGTGAGGAATCTGTTGGTATAAGAAGTTTTATGTATAAATTGAACTTCATTTTTTACTGTATTGGAAAATCCTTGGTTGTGAAATCAAACAGACCAGTTCAAGTTCTAACTCCACTTTTTCCTAGTTATTCACTGAGACAATTACTGGATATTTATGGCCTGTAGGTTCTTTTTTAAAAAATTTATGTAAAAACTGCATTAATCAGTCATTAAGGACATGGTTATAAGGATTAATATAATGGTGAACAACCTTGGCAATATAGTTGGCACTCAATAAATCTTAGCTTTTGAGGTTAGTAGTGTAAGGAGTTAAGAGGAAGATATTTTAGCCCTGGCTGGTATAGTTCAGTGGATTGAGCACAGGCTGGGAACCAGAGGGGCCCGGTTCAATTCCCAGTGGGGGCACATGCCTGGGTTGCAGGCCAGGTCCCCAGTGAGGGCCATGTGAGAGGCAACCATACATTGCTCTTTCTCCCTCCCTTCTCCTCTCTCTAAAAATAAATAAATAAAAAAATTAAAAAAAAGAGGAAAATATTTTAAATTCTAGTATACCTTGCCAGACTCTCTCTCTCTCTCTCTCTCTCTCTCTCTCTCTCTCTCTCACACACACACACACACACACACATAGACACTTAACTGTGTACTCAGATTTGGTGAGATAAAACAGAAAGTGTGCTAATAATTTATGTCCAAGTAAAGAACTTGGACATCATGTGCCATTGGAAGCAAATTGGAAGTTAGTATTACAAACAACCATCTTGATAAATAGGACATGGGACTGAAATCAATAAAAAGGAATTCAATAAAAACAAACGTAAACTGCACAAACAATTGCTCCATAGGGACAGAGATGCAAGCTATAATGAATGATAAATTGAGTTAAAGTCAACAATATGATGGCGCCATATAAAATCCCAGATACTATTTTGGGGTATATTAATAGGGAGAGCATGAAAGAAATGAGAGGTAATTATTTTGCTCTACCAGCATACTTTATGCCTCAATTGGATAACTGTGTTCAGTATTTGTTCCTCAGTTGAAAAAGAATCATAGATAAGTTTGAATGAGTTCAGAAAAGAGCAACAAAAATGATGAAAGATTGAGTAAACGAGATCTATAAGGAAATGTTAAGGGAATGTGGCTTGGTCAGACTGGCAGAAATTTAGCAGAGAAGCCAAGTAACTTACACAGAGGAAACAGATACTATAAATGAGAGAAGGGATTGATTATTCCCACCAGTCATTCAGAGCTGAGTAAACTGGGCTTGGGCTATAGCTGATAAGATTTAAGTATGAAAGACTTAAATCTTTTATCCTTTTGTATCATCCTTTTGTAGTTTTGATACAGTGGATGGGAGATGACTCAGCTTATCCCCAACTCTATTTTATGCTAATCACAGCTCTACATACGAAGTTTGACCAGAAGGTGTCCAGCCATGCAATATGAAAAAAAGATACATTTATTGAAAAAGATATAAGATACAAGAAATGTACATAGGACAATGCCTCAGTCCCCTTCAAAGTAGGTGCCTTGGAACTTCACAGTTCTCCCAATCACCCTCAGCTGCCCAACGTGGAATCCTCAATCTCTTCAACAGCCTGAAATCTCTTCCCTTTCAAAGCTGATTTTAGTTTTGGGGAATCCAGAAACCTCAGGCTGCCAAATCTGGAATTTAGGGGGGCTGAGTCACCTGGGTGATTTGATGTTTCATCAAAAAAACTCTGCATGAGATGTGATGCATGAGTGGGTATGTTGTTGTGAGGAAGCTGCCAATCAATAGTTTCCAGAGCTGCAGCCTTCTAAATCATCTGGATAGTTTCTGCAGAGGAATGCTCAGGCTTAACACAAAATTTGAGGCAAATATGGCCTTGACTGGTGTGGCTCAGTGGGTTGAGTACTGGCCTATGAACCAGAGGGTCACCAGTTCGACTCCTGGTCAGGGCACATGCCTGGGTTGTGGTCCAGGTCCCCAGTCAGGGACATGTGACAAGCAACTACATATCAATGTTTTCTCCCTCTATTTTCCCCCCCTTCCCCTCTGTCTAAAATAAATAAATAAAAATCTTTTAAAAAATTGGATGCATATCTGTTGCTCTACTCAGTCAGTCATTTTGAATGTGATGACCACACAGTATACATGCTCACTCAATGGCATCTACCATCCCCACTGACTAGTAGAATGAAATCATCATAGTTCACACATATGCATTCTAGTCCACTCTCTTTGGCTACCAGGTCACATCGATGTTGTGAAAATCATTCTCATTATATTAACAATGGCTGGGCTTTTTCTGGACAGACCTTGTATATGCCATACTTGATGCCTCTGCTGACATAATTACAGATACAAATATAATTAATCTGCTTTTTAATAAAGGTTTCTTTACTATTTAAATATTTTACTTTGCTTACTGTTTGGTCTTTAGATGGTAGAGATATTTTTTTTTTACTTCAATATTTTCCCTTTTTTCCTTTTTCTTCTTCATACTCAAACTATTATTAGATTCAAATTCTGATATAAAGCTGTTATGATACTAAAAGATGTGGTTAAGTTTTAGGAGTCAAAAATTTTATAACAAGGCCTGTTATATTTTTAAAACTTTCTGGTTGGGAAGGTCCAGAAATAGACAGGCAGTGGGCTTCCAAAGTCAAGACACATTGCCTTTTGTATTAGCCTTAGTTATACTTATGATTAATATAGAATTAGGAAGCACTACCATGTACTATCTGAATTTAGACATTATTTTAGCAAGCTGAGATTTAGTTGTCTCTTTTGGAAAGGGAGCATACTTCCTATGCTTATAAGAATAAGTGAGACTATTCAGAGTTTCTGATGTAGAGTAGGTATTCGATGAACATTGGGACTGTGCATTTCCCACTGCTCCTGTACCCAGCTGTTCCCTCTGCATGTCTTTCTTTGGAAACACTTTGAGTGTCACTTTTCTGCAGAAACTCAGTAGTGGCCTCTGTCCCCCATGAAAATGTCAGTCTCATTGGAGCTTCATTTAAGGCCATTCATAATTTGAAAATACTCTGACTTTCCAAGTCTTAGTTTGCTTGTTTTTTTGTTGGATATGAATCTTGATGTCATTGTAGTAGCCATATTTGAAGTAGTCAAACATTCCAAGCTCTTTCCATCTTAGGGTCTTCATGTGCTTTTTATTATTTGTCTGGAATGCTCTCTTCTGGACTCTGCATGCTGTCTCCTTTTGAATCATGTAAGATTCAGATTAAAGAACCCTTTCTCAAACTATCCTTTTTTGATCTATCTCAGGGTGTCCATTTTAATCTCTAACACAGCCTCCAAATTTTCACCTTCATGGTACTCCTTTCAATTAATAGCTTAATATTTATTGACTACATTATGTCTTTGTCATCTGCGGTCACAAGTGTGTGTTTCACAATACAGTCTTTTATTATAAGTCAGCCTTCAATTCCACATTGGGTCATCTGATCTGAGCCTTAAGAACTGCAGGTGCCGAGCTGCCTGTACAACTACCAGTCTTTCAGGTGACACTGGCACCAAGAAATAACAGGGAGCCAACACAAGTAACTGTGCTATTCACTCATTTTTTTATTAATGCAGTTTCACTCAGCTTTTATTAATGCATATTTAGTCCAAATCTATAGTAACCTAAAAATAATAATAATCACTCAGATCAATCAGTAATAACATCACATGAGAAAATTGGGGATAACAAACCCGAGTCCCAGAGTCTCAGTCTGTGAATCTGGGAGACAGCCCAGTAGATTGGGGAGCCATCAATGTCCTACAAGGCAGAATCTTTGGAGCCTAGAAGGTGGCAGTAGGACAAAGTTCTTAATCCAGCTGGATAAAGACTCCAGTAGCATGTCAGTCAGGAGATCAGCATGGCATGGAGCAGCGCCTTGGTGTGTGGAGACTTACTGTCTTGATGGTGTCTCTGAAGTCCACCCCAAATTCTTGGCACCTGATTGAGCTAGTAAATTCCATGCCTTGGGGCCAAGAGCTCCCACCACTCTATCAGTAGGTATACTCTCTCTGCAGACACCTCTATGTGCTGATATCTTGGGAATGACTGGCATGACTTAGATCATTTCCCTCTTGAACCAGTGTCATTGCTGACCAGCAGCCATCGTGGTTGACATGAGTGACATAATTTTGTTTTATATATAGTACATTATTGTATCTTGACCTGACTGTAAGGTAAGTGGAGACAGTCTGGCTTCCTCACTCAGGTGTCTGGGTAACTAAGGGAAGCAGTGTTACCATAACCTTGAATGGGCCTGATAAGTAGTGTTCTCATAGCCTTGAGACTGGGTCCAATAAGCTGTTCCCATAACATGAAGCGGCCCTGGCTGTTGTGGCTCAATGGATTGAGCTCGGGCTGCGAACCAAAAGGTCGCTGGTTCAATTCCCAGCCAGGGTACATGTCTGGGTTGCAGGCCAGGTCCCCAGAGGGGGCCACGTGAGAGATAATCACACATTGATGTTTCCCTCCCTCTCTTTCTCCCTCCCTTCCCTTCTGTCTAAAAATAAATAAATAAAATCTTAAAAAAATATGAAGTGGGCTCACATGCACAGAGTTATGCTATGCTATGTGATTCTCTGGCTATTTGCTGGCTTTGTTTATTTTAGCATTTAAGAGGGGCTAGGGGCTCCCTGTTGAGTGCCATGCTGGGGAGCAAGGGCCATGACATATGCTACGCAGAGACATGCAAGGAGACATGCAGCTTGCAGCGTGCACGGCTTGCCAACCCATGAATAAGGGCATGCCAGACATCCCAATGGCTCTGTGAATATTTTTCCATCTGTCTGAATACCATAAACCTATCATACCTTGAATAGTTGCAGCACACTGACCAATGCCATTTTATTGGTCCCACTCTCCACGAATGCCTCTTCCACTAGACTGTAAACTCTGTAAGAATAAGTTCTTTATCTTTCATTTGCAACATTGTCTGTCAAAGGCTTTGTACAGTACTTGGTTATTCGTGGGAACTTATAGAATACTATATATTTAGGTGACTGAAACTCTTAGCCTAACACCTGAGCGCTTGGTCTCTAGCCTATTCATTGTGCTTGAACCATTATCAGTCGGCTTTTAAGCCTTGTTTTACTTGTTGACATTGGGTGTTTTTTATTTCTGATTTTGTAACAATCTGACTCAAACTAAAAGTAAGAAACCCTGTTGCACCTTGTTTCAAATATCTTTCACTGACTAGTTAAGTGCTCATTTCCTCATTGTAGAGCTTTAAATTTATTTGTGAAGTGGAGGTGACTCATATAACTCAGATTCCATAAATAATTCAACTCCTCCAAATATTTTCAAAAAACAGTCCAACTCACGTTCAATTAGTCCTGTGAGTTTTCCATGTTCTTTCTGATGGCTCGTCATTTACAGATATACAGTAAATATAAGTGATGAATTTTTTTTCTGCAGTAACAGAACAAACTCTCACAAAAACCCCTCAAATTTAGCTGCCGATATAAAATAGATTAATATCAATGTTAATAATGACCCGATGCCACAGAATCTTCCCTCTTACTTGGGGGAGGATTATAAAACTTAGGAGGAAAGACAAAATTTGCAGGTCATTTCCCCCATTCTTCTATTTCATACATGAACACTTCTTATATCACTCACTTTAAATAGAAAATGACAGCATAAACAAAAAGACAAGATAGCCCAGGTGTTCAGAAAATTCCTGGCATTACAGGAAATATGGTTTGGGTAGCAATGAATACAGGAACATTTTATTCTCTAGTACAGCACTCAAGAACTAAACTGCAACTAATGAATATTTGTTAAATAAATTAAGTGGCATATATATGATTTATGTAAACTTTACATTTATGCATGGAACAGAAACTTAAAAAGCACTTTAGTAAATATCTGAATAATATCTGTTGACTATGATTTTTAATAATTATTCTTTGATAATTTTATTTTTTAGAGGGAGGAAGGTAGAGAGAGAGAGAGAAACATCATCATGAGAAACATCAGTCAGTTGCCTCTCATACATGCCCTGACAGGGAATTGAACCTGCAAACTTTTGGTGTACCAGATGACACTCTAACCAACTGAGCTACCCAGCCAGGGAAGACTATGATTTTTAATATGAATTTTAATATTTGGTCTATAAATATAATTGTGGATTTTACTTGAATTTCAATATACTAAGATTTTAATATGGTTATAGTTCTAGTACACATTCCCCTAATCTGGAAGAATATGTCCATTTAAATTATATTTTTTATCTTCCTTTAAAGGTTAATAATTATTTTATTGAATCCCTGTGATATCAAATTCCTTATTCAATATGAAAGAGGAAATACTATTTTTATGATTAAAGTATACTATTCCTTATAGAAAATCATGATTCCATTCTGTAATTCATTTCTGACATCAAAACCTGGAATATTAGATCAGTGCTTTTGTTTAAACATGGTAAGAGGTTGTTGGCATGCTAAATTCCAGCCATTCTGTGTATAATGCAGATAATTGTGCATTTCTTTTAGCCCTGCAGTTTAGTGAATTTTTAATGAAAATAATGACATGTTATTTAGAATATTGTATAGTGGTGATTTTCACCCCAAACAATATATTTTTAATGTATTAATCACGTGCACAAACATGCATACACACATCCTGAGTAGTTCTAAGTCCTCTCTGAAGCTGAGGGACAAAGACATCAAGGAATAGAGTTCCTAAGTAATTCTCTTAATTTACAAAGCAACATAGAGGAAGTGGTTAAATTTGAGTCTTTTTTTCCCATTCTTAAACCATAGTTTCTCCGCTGGCATGATAATCCAGTGCCTTATATTTAACAAGCATTTGTTTTATTGATATAAACTCTGCTATTCTAAGAATTTAATTGCTAACTTGGCTGAGAGGCATAATATTTGATGTTATATACACTTTCCATACATAATAGTTTGCAACTAAACTAGGACTGTGAATTTTTTTTTAGGAAGAGGGAAATAATTGTGCAGAGTGTGCTCTCACAGAAAACAAATACATTTGTAGTCATATATTAAGCTTACCTTATTCAAATGTAGAAGAATAAATTAGAAAAATACAAAAGCAAAGCCAGTTTATTAAAAAGTGATGATGCTTTATAAATCGACTAATTGGACACTGAAAGTCATCATTTGTTTCAAACTGCTAGAAACAGGCTTCTTGTCTTTATTCTGTTTTAAATTCATTGGATTTGGTAGGTGGGGGTGGTGGAATGTCAGCTAAAATAGCATTTGTATAAGAAATAGCCAGGAATGAAGAGATAATTATGGCCAGTCACGATGTCAGTAATCATAACTTCTATTTATCATTTCTGTAGCACTCTGTACTTGCAAAATGCTTTAGAAATAGTTATAATTCCTTTTAGTTATAAAACCATAAAAGCTCTTAGTTCTTGACTCCAATGCATGTGTCAGTGGCAGTCAGTGCTGGCTGGTGTCAGTCACGTAGGTAGACCAGTGCTGAGGTCCCAGTCAGAATGCCAAGACTTTTTACACCTTACCTCAAAAATACTTTGGAGATTGGGAAAGAAATAAAAATCCCTTACAAAAGTCTTAAAGCTAAGGTCTCTGTTGGTGTTGAGGGAGTATATGAAGAAGAATGGGAAGAGGAGCTAACAAAATCAAAAACTAAATTTTTTAAAAATAAATGAAAGCATGAAAACTAAACAATTGCAGAAAAGAACAATACAAACAAGAGCAAATATTTCATCAAAGGTATGTATATGGTGAAGAAATTTAATAGCGTCCATGTCCAAAATAAAAAAAAATCCCTGGGAAATATATTAGTACAATAAGACATATGACACCTAATTCCTTAAAAAGGATATCATTCCAAAGCATGACTAAAAATTTGTTACTTATACGTGTCCATCTTATCATTGGCCATTCATTGGGAGGATCTTGAGAATCTTTAAAAAATAATGTGGGACTGGTATCTTTCTCTTATCTAGGGTAATCAGCTAGCAGTGTATTATTGTGTCATTAATTGCTGAGATCCTTACTATAATTCAGTATTTTAAAATTTTCCAGGTGTGTTTGAATTTTTGTTTCCTCCAGAGGGCCTCTGTTTAAAGAATGTTCCTGCACAGATAATAAAGGCATACTCATAAAATTACATGAAGTTAACCTCCTTCATCATAAGTGGGCAGAACAGGATCATCTTGCTGAAGTGAATGAGGCCAGCACTGAGAAGAGTTGGATTCCACTTCTGCTTGGGTCACTTCTTAGCTCTGTGACCAAGACACAACAATTTCTGGCCTCAGTTTGTCCATCTTAAATCACATAGCTGTAACATGTTATTCTGCTCATATGACTTCCTTCTCCTAAAGTATTCTATGCCAATCATTTCCCTGCTTTTGTATTTAGGTATGAAAAATATGCCTGTCTGTTTCTTTAGTTTACATCCTGCATATTTAACATAATGAGCAACTGTTATAAGTATACACATAATATAATATATAAAATTTAAAATACTTAGTGTGTGCCTTAGTCCATTTGTTTGTTCATTTCTCATAGCTCTGGAGGTTGGGAAGTCCAAGTTAGAAAAGCTGGCAGACTCAGTGTCTGGTTAGGGGCCACTTTCTGGTTCACAGATGGCCATTTTCTTGCTGCATCCTCACATGGAGGAAGGAGCAAGGGAGCTCTGTGGGACCTCTTTCATAAGGGCACCAATTTTATTCACGAGTTCTCCACCCTCAAACCTTAATAATCACCCTCAAAAGAGAATACCTTCTTGTGCTATCACCTGGAGAACTATGTATCAACATATGAATTTGAGTGTACATAAACATTTAGTCGTTGCAATGCATTACTCTAGTTTTTCTTGAAGTGGAATGTGAAATAATTTGAACTTGTGTATAACATGGAATGCTGTCACAGTAGCCCTGGCTAACATGGTGAGAAAGTTATTCTCTTTTTATATCTCTTTAACTATTTGATTATACTAAGAGGAGTCTTGGTTTGGTGATAATAAGGCCTGAAAACCTTTATAAACACTTTATAAACAAATACCATATGATCTCACCTTAACTGGAACATAATCAACAAAAGAAAAAAGCAAGAAAAACATAACCAGAGACATTGAAATTAACAACAGTCTGACAGTGGCTAGAGGGGAGGTGGAAGGGGACAATGGGGAGAAGGGTTTTCAGGAACCACTATAGAAGACACATGGACAGAACCAAGGGAGAGGGAGAAAGAGAAGGAAGGTGGGGTTGGAGGGGGTGGGAGGAGGGGAGGGGAGAGGATGCAGACAACTGTAATTGAAAAACAATAAAGTAATTATTCAAAAAAAAAAAGAAAGAGATACAGAGAAATGAGAAAAAATACTTGGTAATTTAAAAAAATTAATAAAACAAAAAAAAATGCCATATAGGCCTTAAGCTCATAGTTTTCAACAATCCAAATAAATCATAATGCCATTATTTTGCTTTTACAGTATTTTCATGTTTGTTTATTTATAACAAGTGATACTTATCTTCCATGTGAAATAATATATTTTGTAATTAAAATATATAAAGTAAAAATGTATGTATTTAAAAGAAAATATCATATAAGTAATAGTGCAGATGGTATATGAACATAGCAAAAATTGTGAAAAAGAATAACTACACTTGAGAAAAAAAACTGGGTTACTTTAAATGTTCTTCAAAATAGCCTTGGCAAACATGCTGGACATTTTGAAATCCTGCTCTATAAATTTAATGAGCATATTCTTCCAGAATCTGAAGTGTTTTAACTCACTTTGGCTGTGAAGTCATGGACTCAGTGTTAAATAAGCTAAGTTTCTCAGAGCTCATGAAACTTGTAATCTTATTCTGATGACAACCATTTACATTCTGAAATCTATAACTGTATTTTAAACTGTGACAGCTTTATACCACACAATTTCAGCACAACTCTCTCTCTTCCTTATAGTAATTTCAAAAGCCTTCACAGCCTAGAAAGTTGATATCTGTTTTTATAATCAATGGGTTCTTCTAGACATGGGGGAATTATGTAAATTAATAGACTAATAGTAAATAAACTTTCAAGGTCTTAAGTACTTTTACTTGTGGTAGTCAACTCTTTTTAGTAATTGACTCATTTTAAATATATTTTTATTATATTTATCACACTTAAATGATAAACTAAGTCAACTTTTCATGGGGAGGAGCTTTAACTTTTCATTAAAAATTATTATAACCAAGATGGAATTGAACAAGATGACAGTATTTTTTCAAATATTCATTCAAAAGACTAATGCTAGAACATGGGAGGGTGCAAAATCTAGTCCTTGTAGCCACAGTGCCATACAGTATAGTAAGGGAAACATATAAGCAAGCAATATAAATTGTGAGACATCTGTTCAGGGGCACATAATCAGGATACTGAATTTATTCATTATGCACTTAATTTTTACGATAAGTTTGTCTCTGAAGCTGATAAGAACACAGTGGACTGATACACCAGGCAAAATACAACTTTCTGAACAAGTCTGGTAAAACCTGATGGGACGCCCTACAACACTTTTTCTACAGTGTGGGATGGGAGGGGCGGCTGTAACATGATTGAATGTTACCTAACTACCTTACTTTTATCTTCTTTAAAACACTTGAGAATTAGTAACATGTTTCCATGTGTTATCTCATATCCTGATAATGGCCCAGTGAAAGAGATTATGATCCCATTTCTCATTTTACAAATGAGCGTACAATTCCAATAAAGCTACTTGGTCACTATTACTTATGTAGAAATTGACAATAGGTGGACTTGAATCTTGGTCTTTCTACTACACTGATGCTGATTCTACTACTGTGGAATGTTGGAAGTAGAAGATCCAGCTATTTTTTTTAACTTATTTTATAAGTGAGGAAACTCCTATCTAGAAAAAGCTGAGTAATTTATCCAAAACTACATTCCTGGGTGTTAGGGAAAACACATGTATTGAATTAAGACAAGTTTATTATAAATTTCCCTGATATGTTAAGATAATTTGAGAGGAGTTACCTGATCTGCTAATTCCAGAACTGGATAGAAGCAATATCTTGGAAAGATCACTGAATGGACCTTCAAAAGACCTGGGTTCTAGTTCTGCCATACTTTAAACTATTTGTGGAACAGTTGGACACAATTTTTGCTTTTCCTGTTAAAGGATCTCTATTAACTTCACTTGCTAAAAAAATAAGAAAGGGCACATGAGGATACATAGCTTTTTCTATAGGAGAAAGATCAAAGAGCTACATTCTTCGAGGTCACAAATAGAGGGATGGATGATTACGGAGGTTCCATATGAGCTTGTGTCCAAAATGAGACCAGAATTCAGGAATAAGCACAAGGACTACATTCAGAAGTTTCTGAAACATTCATGCATCTCTGTAACTGTCTGTGTTATTTGATCTTTTTCTGGATAGATAATTGATGGTAAAATAGTTCATCACAAAAAGGGATTATGTTGTATTTCAAAGGCAGTGAGGAAATGGAACTTGTATAATTCTTAGAATTGACTTTGTCCTTTCCTTAACTTTCCCCAGTCCAGTTCCCTTGGTTTTCCTGGTAATGTCCTATATTAGTTTCTAGAGCTGCCATAAGAAATCTCAATAAGGCCAGTGAGTAAAACAATAGAAATCTATTGTCTCACAGTTCTGGAGGCTAAAATTCAAGATCAAAGTGTCAGTAAGATTGCTTCCTTCTGAGGGCTGTGAGAATCTGTCCCATGCCTCTCACCTACCTTCTAGTGTTGTGCCGGCAACATCTGTCATTCCTTGGTTTGTAGAAACATCACTGTGATCTCTGCCTTCATCTTCACATGGTGTTCTCCCTATGTGCTTGTCTGTGTCCACACTTCCCAGTTTTACATGGACACCAGTCGTTACTAGATTAGGGCTCACCCTAATGATTTCATCTTAACCAATTATATCTGTAATGACCCTATTTCCAATTGAGGTCACATTCTGAGATACTGGGGTTACAACTTTAATATATGGATTTGCAGGGGACACAATTCAACCTGAATTCAACTTGTAACAGGTCCGCATGACTAAACAAATCACTGCACATGTATTTGATAAGTGTATCAATCAGGGCCCCACCAGAGAAACCAGAAAAATAGTTAATCGATAGATGAATAGATAGATATGTCTATAGATATCTATGTATATGTACATGTATGTATATATGTATGTATATATTTAGATATGTAAATATATAGTGGAGAGAGACAGAAAAACAGACATGGGTATAGGGAGTGATTAATTGCTTGCAAGGACCTTTAGTGCAATTGTGAGAGCTATCTGGACACATTCAAAATCCATTCAGGATTTGCACTAAGCAGCCCATAAGGAAGTAAAGTCTTGGTCAGAAGCTGATGCTGCAGTCCACAGAAAATTGTACCTTCCTCAGGAAAACCTCAGTTCTGCCCTTATGGCCTTCAGCTCGGTGGGTCAGGCCATTCTAGGTTATCCAGGATCATCTACACACAAAACCAACTAATCAATTGTAGGTGTTGATCATGCCTACAAAACACCTTCACAGAAACACTTGGATTACTGTTTGACTGAATAATTGAGTACTACAGCCTAGCCAAGCTGATGCAAAACCTGACCCTCGCTATAAGTCATAGAGAAGGGGCCAAGAAGCTACTACATTATTCTTCAGACCCAGATGAACTGGAGAGGAGTAATCTTGGGTGATGGGCTGACTGGCCCCTGTTTGGGAGGTGGAGTGTACACAAGGTTTGCCTGTGATTTTGTCACAGCCTAGGACCGTTGGTGTATTACTCTTTCCTAAAACTGCCTTAATATAACCTCTTCTCTTCCGGTGTATATCATGAAACTGTAGCTTCATTCTTACAATTCAATCTTGTATTCTCTGAAGAAAAAATGCCCCAAGCAATTTTCACCCCATCACACACTGGTAATCATTTTATTTTTCTGATTATGTTTCTTTCTCTTTTCCAGGCCTTTGGTAAATTACACAGGGACCCTTTAGTCTCATTCTCTTTTTCTTTCTCTCTGTGTCGCTATGCTAAGTGCCAGCTGTCATTGCTTGGCAGATTATTACCATTTTACAAACAGTATTTAGGGAAATGACATCAGTTTCTGAATGTATGGCTGTCATGTTATTCACAGGGCTTTCCTCTGTTAACCATCTTCTCTGTGTTCGGGCTGGGAGGAAGCAGTGGGGATTGAGGGGAGGAGAACGGGGAAGACCCCTTGGCTCCAAGCTTTCTGAGAACAATTGCATTCCATTTGTCACTGTTAGTCTGACAACCCTCATTTCACTCCTCCCAAACTCCACCTGCCATAGTCTGTTTTTAGTGGGTAAATAAATGATTGCTTGTACGAGTTCAGTGCAATAGCTTCCCCATTTGCAGTTTCTGTAGCATGAAGAAGTGGGCAAGTGGACAGGCAGAAGTGTTGGTTTCTATCCTGGATGATAGTATCAGATGGATGATGCTGGTAATTCCTTCATATGACGTTCCTGAATGTTCTATTGGATGAAAAATTCCTAAAATATTATGAGATATGAAGTATGATAG
This sequence comes from Micronycteris hirsuta, assembly GCA_004026765.1. Lineage (NCBI taxonomy): Eukaryota > Metazoa > Chordata > Mammalia > Chiroptera > Phyllostomidae > Micronycteris > Micronycteris hirsuta. The sequence goes on from PVJI01021732.1 coordinate 20,244, forward strand.
TATAAATTTCTGAAATTAGTTCAATAGTCTGATTCCTGGCAATGCTGGTTTAAAGATCCTGGTAAGTGCATAAGATTGAACAGATGGATTTAGGATAAGAAAATAAACAAATTTATTAACTTCGTTTTAGGGGTCAACTGGTGCTCTGAAAATAGCACTAGATTTTGTGTTAGGTAATTTGCGTTCTATTATGTGCTCTTAGTTAAGAAAGATGTGCCATTTTGCCTATATGGCCCTCAGTTTCCCACTGTAAAACAGTAACAATAATAATGATGATGACAATCATAGCAAACTTTCCATGTGTCAGGCACTGTTCCAAGTACTTTATGTCCATTATTCATCCTCTCAATAACCTTATGGATGTACTCTATTATACATATTACATGGAGGCACAGGGAGGTTTAATTATTTTTACTGGGTTTGAACTTGGGCAGTCTAGTTCTAGAGTATAGATTCCTGGCTCCTGTGGGCGGTGACTAACCCAGAATTTCAATAAGCATAAAGGAGGTGGATGGGGGTGGTATAAGTGTTCTTGCATTCTAGTCATCAGGAAGCCTTTCTAGTTATGTAGCCCCCATTTTTGTCACCCCTCATCTCTGTCATCAATTTCTGATATTCTTCTAAAAGGGCTGTGTTACTACAGAAGGAGGGCTGCATAGTTTGGAAAAACTTCCTCATGCCAGCTTGATAGCTCTCATTCCTCATCTTCTGAGGCCTAAGGAAAGGATTCTATGATGGCAGCAAATTGGGCTGCATAGCTAACACTTAGTAGAGTGAAATTAAAATTTTTATTAGACAAATTATCAGAATAAACAAGTATAGCAAATTTAAACTTGTGCTAAGTTACTTGGTTCATTTTTATAGTAAGAAATATAAGGACGTTCTGATTCACTAATTTACCTACAAAGATCTCTTTAATAAGAACAGTCCCTTGGTTCACAAAGCTGTAGTCCCAGTGGCCTGCTTTCTTCCTTGTACAATGAAGGATGTTCTCATTTTTTATTCTACTGGAATTCCACATTTGATTTATTTTGTTTTCTGTAGGATTGCTTCTTTAATTTTTTTATTGTTTCAAGTACAGTTGTCTTCATTTTCCCCCACCCCCACTACACCCCCTACCTCAGTCATCCCTACCTCTCACCCTCCATCCTATCTCCCTTTGGCTTTGTCCATGTGTCCTTGTACATGTGCCTGACAACTCTTTCCCCTTCTCCCCATCTCCCCCTCCTACCACCCCTCTGGTTACTATCAGCTTGTATTTTATTTCAAGGCCCTGGTTATATTTTGCTTGCTTGTTTGTTTTGTTGATTAGGTTCCACTTATAGGTGAGATCATATCGTATTTGTCTTTTACTGACAGGCTTATTTCACTTAGCATAATGCTCTCCATCCATCCAAGCTGTTGTAAAGAGTAGGGGCTCCTTCTTTATTTCTGTTGCATAGTATTCCATCATATAAATATACCAGAGTATTTTGATCCACTCATTTACTGATGGGCACTTAGGTTGCTTCCAGCACTTGGCTATTGTAAATTGAGCTGCTATGAACATTGGGGTGCATAGGTTCTTCTGAATTGGTGTTTCAGGATTTTTAGCATGTAGTTCCAGCAATGAAATTTCTGAGTCAAAAGGCAGTTCCCTTTTTAGTCTTCTGAGGGAATTCCATACTGCTTTCCACACTGGCTGCACCAGTCTGCACTTCCACCATTAGTGTACTAGGGTTGTTAATTTGATTATGACAACCATTCTGACCAGTGTGAAGTGGTATCCCATTGTGGGTTTAATTTGCATCTCTCTGATGGCTAGTGATGCTGAGCATCCTTTCATATGTCTCGGGGCCCTCTGTATGTCCTCCTTGAAGAGGCGTCTGTTCAGGTCCTTTGCCCATTTTTTAATTGGATTTTTGGTCTTTCTGGAGTGGAGTCGTGAGTTCTTTATGTGTTTTGGAGATCAAACCTTTGTCTGAGTTATCATTTAAAAATGAATTTTTCCGTACAATCGGTTCCCTTTTCATTTTACTGCTATTTTCTTTAGTAGTGCAGAAACTTTTTATTTTGATAAAGTCCCACTTCTTTATTCTTTCCTTCATGTCCCTTGTTCTAGGGGACATATCAGTGGAAATATTGCTGCATGGAAAATCTGAGATTTTCCTGCCTATATTCTCCTCTAGGACTTTTATGGTCTCGCAAGTCATATTTAAGTCTCTTATCCATCTTGAATTTATTTTTGCGTATGTTGTAAGTTGGTGGTTGAGTTTCATTTTCTTGCATATAGCTGTCCAGATCTCCCAATATCATTTGTTGAAGAGGCTATTTTTACTTCATTTTATACTTCTGTGCCCCCTTTGTCAAATATTAATTGACCGTAGAGACTTGGGTTTATTTCTGGGCTCTCTATTCTGTTCCATTGATCTTTGTGTCTGTTCTTATATCAGTAACAGACTGTTTTGATTACAGTGGCCTTGTAATATAGTTTGATATCAGGTATTGTGATCTCTCCTGCTTTGTTCTTCTCTCTCAAAATTGCTGTGGCTATTCAGGGTCATTTATGGATCCATATAAATTTTTGAAATGTTTTTTTCTATATCTGTGAAATATGACAGTGGTATTTCAATAGGGATTGCATTGAATCTATAAATTGCTTTGGGTAATATGGAGGGTTTGATAATGTTAATTCTTCTGATCCATGAACACTTTACATGCTTCCATTTATTTGTGTCTTTCTTAATTTCTTTCTTCAGTGTTGTATAGTTTTCTGAGTACAGGTCTTTTACCTCCTTGGTTTAGGCTTATTCCTTGGCCATTTATTTTTCTTGTTGCTGTATCAAATGGGATTTTTTTTTCCTGATTTGCATTTCTGGTATTTCATTGTTGGTGTCCAAAAATGCCTTTGATTTCTGAATATTGACTTTGTATCCTGCTGTTTTGCCAAATTCACTTATTAGGTCAAGTAGTTTTTTGGTGGAGTCTATAGGATTTTCTATGTACATTATCATGTCATCTGCAAACTATGACAGTTTTGCTTCCTCACTTCCAATTTGGATGCCTTTTATTTCTTTTTCTTATCTGATTTTTGTGGCTAGGACTTCCAATACTATGTTGAATAGAAGTGGTGAAAGCTAATATCCTTGTCTTGTTCCTGTTTATAGTGGGAAGGCTTTTAGTTTTTGCCCATTGAGTATGATATTGAATGTAGGTTTCTTGTATATGGCCTTTATTATATCAAGGTATGCTCCCTCTACCCCCACTTTGCTGAATGATTTTATCATAAATGGATACTGTACCTTAGCAAATGCCTTTCCATCATCTATTGATATGATTATATGATTTTTGTCTTTTCTTTTGTTTATGTGATGTATTACCTTTAATGAATTGTACATATTGTACCATCCTTGCATCCCTGGGATGAATCCCACTTGGTCATGGTGTATGATCTTTTTAATGTATTGCTGGATGCGGTTTGCCAGTATTTTGTTGAGGATTTTAGCGTCTATGTTCATCAGAGATATTGGCCTGAAGTTTTCTTTCTTTGTGTGTCTTTATCTGGTTTTGGGATTAGGATGACGCTGGCTTCATAAAAAGAGTTTGGGAGTCTTCCATCACTTTGGATTTTTTGGAATAGTCTGAAGGGTAGGGGTTAGCTCTTCCTTAAATGCTTTGTAGAATTCTCCTGTGAAACCATCTGGTCCAGGGCTTTTGTGTGTTGGGAGTTTTTTGATTACTGCTTCAATTTCATCTGCTGTTATTGGTCGGTTTGGGCTTTCTGCTTCTTCACTGAGTTTTGGGAGATTATATTTTTCTACAAATTTGTCCATTTCACCTAGGTTTTTAAATTTCTTGGCGTATAGTTGTTCATAACAATATCTTACAGTCCTTTGTATCTCTGGCTAATCAGTTGTAATCTCTCCTCTTTCATTTCTTTTTTTTTTATTCTTGTTCACTTACATTGTCTGCATTTACCCCCACCCCCAACCCCAGGCAAACCCACCTCCCTCCCTTGCTTCCACCCTCCCCCTTGGTTTTGTCCATGTGTCCTTTATAGCAGTTCCTGAATACTCTTGTCCCCATTATCCCCTTCCCCCTGCCCTCTGGTTACTGCCAGATTGTTCTAAATTTCAATGTCTCGGGTTATAATTTGTTTCTCTGGTTGTATTTTGCTTGCTTACCTCACAAGCGTCTTGGCTGTGGCTGATCCAAGTTCCCTGGTAGCTGATCTGGCCTCGGTGCTTTCTCTCATGAGTCTTTATATAAAACCCCTTAACATTTCATATAGTAAAGGCTGCGTGATGATGTACTCCTTGAACTTGACCTTATCTGAGAAGCACTTTATCTGCCCTTCCATTCTAAATGACGGTTTTGCCGGATAGATTATTCTTGGTTGTAGGTCCTTGCTTTTCATGATTTGAAATATTTCTCTCCAGCCCCTTCTTGCTTGGAAGGTCTCCTTAGAGAAATCCGCTGACAGTCTTATGGGAATTCCTTTGTAGGTAACTGTCTCCTTTTCTCTTGCTGCTTCTAAGATTCTTTCCTTATTCTTGACCTTGGATAATGTTATTATGATGTGCCTTGGTGTGTTCCTCTTTGGGTCTCACTTCTTTGGGGTTCTCTGAGCTTCTTGGATTTCCAGGAAACCTATTTCCTTTGCCAGATTTGGGAAGTTCTTGTTCATTATCTGTTCAAAAATACGTTCAATTTCTTGGTGTTCCTCTTGTCCTTCTGGCAGCCCTACAATCTGGATGTTGGGTCGTTTACAAATATGTCTCTAAGGTTCCTGAGTCCCTCCTCATTTTTTTGAATTCTTGTTTCTTCCTTCTGGTTTGAGTCCCAGCTTTCTTTTTTTCCCTATTGGTTCCCTGTAAATCTTCCTCCATTATCTTTATCGTATTGTTCATGTGTTCAACTATTTCTTCCAGTTTTGTGAGCATCCTGATTACCAGTGTTTTAAACTGGGCATCTGTTAATTTGGCTATCTCTTCGTCCGTTAGTTGTAATTTGTTCTGATCTTTTGTTTTGGCCATTTTCATTCTTTTTTATCTCAGTGCACCTGTCGGAGTCTTAGGTGTTTGTCGGTGCCTGGTAACCTGGGTTGTTTTTTTGTGACGTTTCCTCTGGGGGTAGGTCCTGGGAGGGAGCAATGGCGTCTGCCGTTCACCGCCACTCCCTATCACCCTCTGCTCCCCAGTTCCCCACTGCGTTTTCCGCCAGTCTCGGCCCTGCTGGTTCCCACTGGCCTCTCCAGTTACGCCGCCGGCCTGCAAGGTTCACCCGTTGCTCGGGGTAGTGTTTTGTTTAGGCGCTCCCGGGGTGAGTTCCTCCGGGCAAACTGCCTCTCACTCTGCTCCTCCGCTCGGTTCTGCCTCGCTTACCGGCCTGGATGTATGTCCTCCCCAAATTCCTGGGTGTCAGACCTCCCTTCAGTTCGATTCTGTCCATTCTGGTTGTTTATTTTTCGCTATTGAGTTCGTTGTTCAAACTCTCTGGTTGTGAGCAGTGGTGCAGTGTGTCCACCTACGCCATCTTGGCGGAAGTCCTCTCCTCTTTCATTTCTGATTGCATTTATTTAGGTCCTCTGTCTTTTTTTCTTGACGAGCCTGCTTAAAGACTTGTGGATTTTGTTTATCTTTTCAAAGAACCAGCTCCTGGATTTATTGATCCTCAGAATTGTTCTTTTAGTCTCTATGTCATTTAATTCTGCTCTGGTCTTGGTTATTTCCTTCCTTCTACTTGCTGTAGGCTTTGTTTGTTGCTATTTCTCTGGTTCTTGTAGATGTAGGTTTAGTTTGTTTATTTGACATGTTTCTATCTTTTTTGGGAAGTCCTGTATTAGTATGAACTTCCCTCTCAGAACTGCCTTCGCTGTGTCCCGTAGGTTTTGGACTCTTGTGAGCTCATTTTCATTTGCTTCCAGAAACTTTTTGATTTCTTCCTTGATCTAACTATTAACCCATTCATTATTTAATAGCATGCTGTTTAATCTCCATGAATTTGAGTGCCTTTGAGTTTTTTTTCCTTGAGATTGGTTTCTGGTTTCAGTCCCTTGCAGTCTGAGAAGATGCTTGATATGATTTCAATTTTCTTGAATTTTTTGAGGCTTGTTTTCTGTCCTATCACATGATCTATCTTTAAAAATGTTCCACGTGAATTTGAAAAGAATGTGTGTTTTTCTTCTTTGGGATGAATGTTTCTATAAATACTAGTTAAGTCCTTTTGATCTAGGGCATTGTTCAATGCTGCTATATACTTGTTGATGTTTTGTTAGAAGATCTATCCATTTTTGACAATGGGTCTTAAAATCCCCTTGTATAAGTGTCTTGCTATCTATATCTTTTTTGAAATCCTC
>PVJI01021733.1:0-26580 GCA_004026765.1 Micronycteris hirsuta
GCACAGAAAAGGATCTGAGTGACAGTTTTCTCAGCTGTGCCAGGGATCCTTCACAACTCGGGCCATTCCCAGGCAGAGGAGAGAAGTGAATTCACTACACACTGATGCCTTAGGGCACTGGGCCTCCCCCCACCCCCTCTTGCTTCTTTGTAACAAGTTCTTCCATTTTCCATCCTCTGAAACTTGGTTTCTCGCGCTCCCTGCCTCTTCTAAACCTTTTCCTTTTAAATTTCCTTTCTTGGATTCTTGCTTCTATTCTTTATGCTCCTGAGCACAGAGGGAGAAACAGAAACACGGGGTGGGGGAAGGGTACTTTCATTAGTGGTGGGCGATGATTCTGCTTGATTTGAAAACCTGCACATGGAAAGAATTTTTTTCCAGGCGAACGCTTAAGGAGAAAATAAAATTCAGCAAATACCTGCACTCACACCTCTCCCCCGACAAGGCTGACTTTGCTAATAGAACACGGCTCTCTGTTCTCTCTCCCTTAAAAGCAGCTTCTCCATACTGCCTTTAAGGTGCTTTCAATTTAGCATTTTCCATGGATAATACGGTGCACATGACCCAAACCTCAACAGGATACAAAAGGGCAGAGGGCTTTCCCCCTCCTGGCTTCCCAGGCCACCTTGCCTCCCTCCCCGAGGAGAGCACCACCGCCCTCTCCTTCCGGTCTTTCTTGACTTAGATCTCCAGGCGGCTACGACGGATGGATCAGGACTGACTGGTGAGATAAAACGAATTGGCCATGCTGGACGGGGGGAATCGGGGCAGAACGGTGGCCGGGCAGAAGGAGACCTTCTGGCTTATTCTGGCTGCTGTATGGGCTGAGTGCGGGGGCAGAATCTCTGCTCATGGGGGACAGCCCCGGGGGCCGATGCCTGGCGTCTTTTTCCTGTCTGCCTGGTGCCCAGCCACTCCTGCAGGCCAGTGGACCCTGTCAAGTGCAGGCTGAAGCTGTGGCCCATAATCCCTGGAGCCCAGGAGCTCCGCCCCTGGGTGGAGTGCTGGGAGGGCAAGGAGATAAGCTGGACTTCCTTCCAAAAATGCTTGGCCACACTCCTGCTTTGATGTTGAAATGGGGCTCCGCAGGCTGAAGACAACTATTTGTTATTGTTATTGTTTCATATTCATCAAGTGCCTGTAATGTGTTGGACAACACTGAAAAAGATTTGTGGCTAAAAATTAAATTTGTCGTAAAATTAAACTGAGCTCAGAACTGGCCTGGTGCCTCCAGGTCTCTGGCAGGCCAAGTTCTGGTTTCTTCTGTTTGTCCACAAGCATGACATCACAACACAGGAAAGAGGAGCCCCCAGCAGTGTAGGCCTGCTGATAACTCTCCTTAGAAAAGGCATTGGTTTTCGTCATTTCCCCCGCCTTAGGTTAAAGACAGGACAGTAATACTGTTACCCTGAAGAAGGAGAGAGCCAGAGAGAGAAGATGACCCAAGAAGGTGACAGAGGAAATCAGAGCAAACGTCCTGGAGCCAAATCTATGACATCAGTAGAGCTGAACTTTCTCCCTCTCCTCCCCTTTCCCCCTGGTTGGGATGCTCTCTTCCTGAGGCGCATAGAGTCCTTATTCCTCCTCCCCTTTCATTTATACCAGGGGTGCCAAACTCATGTTCACTGCAGGCCACATCAGCCTCGTGGCTGCCTTCAAAGGGCTGAAATAATCTTAGGACAATATAAATGTAACTACTCCTTAACTGTTAAGGAGTTGAAATTACATTCAGCCCTTTGAAGGCAACCTCGAGGCTGATGTGGACCCTGGTGAAAATGAGTTTGACACCACTGATTTATACTAAAGAGTAAATGACTGGTAGATAACATCATGGGGTGCTTACCACGTGTCAGACACTGGGCTAGGTATCTTTACCTCCACCATCCTTTGTGGCAAAGCTGTCATTAGCCCCATTTTACAGATGAAGGACATGACATTCAAAGTTATCTAGTTAATAGGTTGGCGAGGAGTCCAGGTGCTTAACAACCCCCCTATAGCATTATATTACCACACTTGGGATGTTTTACCCTTTAACAAAGCAGAACAGCTCTGGGCCCATGGGCTCAGTGCTAGCTGAACATTAGAATCACCTAGGGGGCTTTTGAACCATGCCACTACCTGGGCCCCTCCCCTGAGATTTGGATGTAATTGGTCTGGTGAGGGAGGGGGCAGCATTGGTGTCTTTAAAACACTCTCCACGGGACTTGGCCGAGCCCCCAGGGCTGAGAAACCCTGCTAAGGAGAAAGGCCAGAAAGGAGGGCAGTGAACTCTAGGGAGAGATAGGGTTGCATTTGGGAAGACGGCCTCCGAGGCTGGGACGGTGGCAGCTAGGGCTGTGCTCACTGAAGGAAGGTGGTCTGGAGCCCTGGGAGGTGGTGCAAGTGAACGCTCTGTTCGTCCAGGGAGAGGGTGGGGTGTGGCTGTGCCAGCTGCAGTTCTGGAGCTCAGGGACCCGTTCATTAAGCAGCATCCTCAAGGTGGCCCTCAAAGGAATCTACGTCAGGGTGAGACCCAGAAATTCAGGAGTACTTCCTTGGCCGCCAGGGCCTGCCCTTTGTTTTTCCTGACCCCCCGACAGCCACCTCCAGGCAGTGGCTGGCCTGGTGGTGAGCCACTCTGACGGGCCCTGGGAGCTAAGGCAGGAAGAGGAAGAGGAAGAGGTCGAGGTGGGACGGGAGCAAGAACATGGTGCAGGGGAGACCTGGAAATGAGAATTTGAACCTTTGGAATTGAGCCATCAGCAGGGAAACCTCTGCACAGTGTGGAGAACATTAGATCCAGGTGTTAGAAGGACCATTAGTCTGTGTGTGCTTGCTCTCCCAGTGCCCAATGGCATCCGCGGTAGGTAGTGAGTTCTCTTCTCTCCTGTGTCCTACCAGTCTGTCCTCACTTGTAAGGGGACCTGGAGGTTTGAGTGTGTCTTGTTTACCTGGGTACCCACTCCCGCCCCCCACGCCCCCAATGCTTTGCACAGAGCATAGTAGGTGTCCCAAAAGGATGACCAACTCTCCCGCAGTGCACTGGACTGAAACGGTGTCAGACTGGAGCTTTGAGTGCTGAAATGGGCAGTCTTGGGCAAACTGGAACGTATGGGTCACCTTAGTGCCTGATGGAGCTTCAGAAGCAAGAGCCTGAAGGGCTGGGTGATTGGCAGCTCCGAGGCTCTAGAGCTGCCTGGATAGTGTTGGCACAGCCTGTCCGGAGGTCGGCGGTCAGAGACATTGACCCCACCGATTGTTTCCCGGTTCTTCCCATACGTGGCAAATGAACGACACCAACTCTGTCAGGGTGCGGGAGGGAGAAGGGGAAGCGAAGTGTGAAGTCAGAGCCCGAGCATCTTCAGGCACAGGAGGAAACTCACCTCTGCTTCTGAGAAGAGAACAGTGTTTGGAGAACACAGGCGGCCACGTGAAGGGTACAGACGAATGAAATTGTAGTGGGCATAGCCCATCGTAATGATCAAAGGAATGGCCACTCTTTTGAACACTTGTTTTGTGCCAGGTGCTGTGGCAGGAAAAATTTTTTTAATGTTTTTTTGAAAAATGCAGAAGGAAAAAAAAAAAAGTAAGTGTTCTACAAGCCCCCTGGTATTCTGAGCTGGAGGGTGTGATCACGTGAAGTTGAAGTTGGATGGCAGAGCACCCTGCCTTCAGCGGGGCCATCCAGGCTCTCTCCAAAGGGAACAGGCAGCTGTCTGGGCGTGGCCTCCGTGTCCTCCGACACAATGCAGATGTCCCTCTGTCTGCACAAGTGGGATCAACTTTAGTCTGCAAGTGTTTGTTTTGTTTTGTTTTTGACATGTGTAGACATCTTCTTTCCAAAATAGTATTAATCTTCTTTGCTCTTTTAACTTCTGCACAGTAGTCCAGTGTACAAATGCAATGTAATTTTCCATCTCTCTCTTATTAGGCATTTACCTGTTCAGATATTATAATCATTGTGCTATTGTGATGCCTCATTTAACATCATTTACATATCTTTACCTACGTGTACAAATAATTCTGTTGAATACATTCTTAGAAGTGAGGGTATCTGGACTAAAATTCACCTACATTTTGATCTTTGTAAGCATTGCAAAATTAACTGCAAAAAGATAGTACCAATTTATATTTTCAACTCCATTTCCCCACATCCATGCCATTACTTGATACTATCATTGGCAAAAAAAAAATTTTGCTGGAGCTATGGGTGAAGTGATATTGGGTTGGCCAAAAAGTTCATTTGGTCTTTTCCATACGATGGCTCTAGCAGGGCTTAGTTGTCTAACTTCATTCAAAACAATTTTATTAGATTGTATTGTGACAGCTGTCATATCAGCGTGCATTCAAAAAAACTTACCAAAATTGGTGAAGTTTTGTGCAGCCATTTTAGTATTGAAGATGGAAGAAGATATCAACATTTTAGACATATTATGTTTTTTTATTTCAGGAAAGGTTAAAAACAACTGAAATGCAAAAAAAGATTTGTGCAGTGTATGGAGAAGGTGCTGTGACTGATGGAACATGTCAAGAGGGGTGTGTGGAGTTTCGTGCTAGAGATTCCTTGCTGGACGATGTGCCATAGTGGAGTAGACCAGTTGAAGTTGATAATGATCAAATCAAGACATTAATTGAGAAAATCAATGTTACACCATGTGGGAGATAGCTGACGTACTTAAAATATCCAGATCAATAAAGTTATTGGTGAAAATTAAGAATGTGTCTTTTGTTTCAGGGAAAAAACCATGCGAACCTTTTGGCCAATCCAGTGTCTTGTTGAATATGCATTCCACTGACCATCCTTTTGATATGAAACTGAGCATCTTCTCATATGTTTATTGGCCATTTAAATGTCCTTTTCTGTTCATATCCTCTACCTATTTTTTTGTAAGACGTGCTTGTGGTTTTCCTATAAACTTGTTACAGGCCCTTCGTATAAGACATGGAGACACTCTGAGCACCATACCCTATGTTACTATAGTTTTACTTTTTAAAATAAGGTTTTCATTTTGAGTTGGTAAAATCTGTTCATTCACTTCAGTTTTCTGTCTTCCTTTGATTTTGTGTAATGGTACCATTGTTGCTAGATTATCTGCCCACATTCTTACATTTCAATTAATGCTGCTGCTGCAGAAAGCCAGGAAAAGTGTCTAGGACCTCAGAGATACCTGTAAATAGGGAATGAGTGACAAAGAAAAAAAAAGTAACACAAGGGGAACATAAATTTCATAAGTTTTCCCCAGTGGAAGCCTGGCCAGATTTTTCTTATGGGGGAGATTAATGCAAAAAGCCTTCCATTCTTTTCTTCCCATCTCTGTTCATCTTTGGGTTTGGAAAGACTAATTGTGGGAAACATGGCTTCCTGTTCCAGCTGTGAGCACCCTGCCGCCCTTTCTCAGGCTTCCCTGGGTAGGCCCCTGCTGCCACAATCTGGTGGGATAAACCCGTAAAAAAAAACAGAAAAAAAAAAAGACAAAGAGGCCACCTATGGTGGTAGAAAGTGAATTTCTAGTCACTGAAGATGATCAGACTTCTTGATGAGATTTTTATAGAAAGATGGGGTCCCAGGTTCTGATGATCTGTAAGCCCCCTTCTAACCCTGAGGTTCTCTGATTTCAGGTCTCAGCATGGAATATATTTTAATGGGAAGGAATATCATACAATGGGTTTGACAGTAATAGGACTGGAAATCGTAGAAGAAGAGAATGAGAATATAGCAAGTTTTCACGGTGCACAAATCCCGACCTGGAGGGCTTGCTGCTGGAGAGGGCAACAGGAGCCCTATTTTAGGAGCGTGTGGATACTACTTTTTAAAGGCCTAGCACAAAGCTGGCATGGAGGCAAAATCCAGGAGTGAAGGAAGACTCAGCCATCTGGGCATCAGCCGGAGTCTCAGGCAGCTAAAAACAGATAATGTCTTGTCTTGCTGACAACTTCATCTCCAAAGGGAGAGAAAGCAAGGAGGCAAACTGGTAATTGGGACCAGAAGGAATCTATTTGGAGTAGGAGAAGACAAGAACCCCAGAGGACTGTGGTCTCTGCTCAGAGTGGGGCCCACCATTCATGAGTGAGCAGGACCAAGTCCACAGGGCCAGAGGGAAGAAGGATGATTCTTACCCTCCAAAGGCTTAGAAGATGATTCTGGTTATAAGGACAGGAGGCTCTGTAATGCCATTCTGCGTATGCAATTATAAGTGACCCAAAAAGCAACCAGGACAGCCACACAAAAGAAGACAGGGAGTGCATTAGTGAGGGTTCTCCAAAGAAACAGAACCAAAAATGGACACACACACACACGTAATTCATTTAAGGATTGGCTCCGTGATTTGGGGGCTGGAAAGTCTGAAGTCTGTAGAGCAAGCTGGCGGATTGGGATTTCAGGTAAGAGTTGACTTTGCAGTCTTGAGTCCAAAGGTTGCTGGGCAGCAGGCTGCAAACTCAGATAGGGTTCCTATGTTGCATTATTGAGGAGAGTCCTTCTACTTTGGGGAATCTTACACTTTGCTCTTGTGGCCTTCAACTGATTAGAGAAAGCCCACATACATTATGGAAGGCAATCTGCTTTACTCAGAATTTACTGATTTAAACATAAATTTCATCTAAAAAAAATACCTTCCCATCAATATTGAGACTGGTGTTTGACTGAACAACAGATCAATATAACTTAGCCAAGTTGACCCATAAGTAACCATCACAAGGAGTGCGTGACCTGGGGCAGATACAAGAATACTATCATGCTGTAAGATGAGCCCTGGGAGGGGGAGGGTGGGAAATGGCTAAAGAGCTACCTAGAGACCATGGTGGGGACACCAAAAATTAGTGTGCAGCAGGTGGATGAGGAATAGAATATAGCAGGGTACAGGCCACGCATCTCTGTCTTTGCCAAGGAGAAATCTGTCTCACCTGAAATGGATAAAATGAGTGTGTAAGAGAGATCAGGGGCTGAGACCAGTTGCAGCTCAGGGTGCTGGAACTTCCTGGAGACGTGATCGGTGAGCTCCTGTCAGGGCTTTAGAGAGATCCCGGGGAGCCAGAGGGGAAAGGAAGTCTGCAGGCTAGTATTTGGCTTTGCAAAGAGGGACCACGCTGGATATACACCACTGACCAGTTCCTAAAATAAATGGCAGTCCAGTGGTCTGAACATTTAGAAATGAGGGGTTGCAGAGTGAGAGTTGGCCCGGGGCTGCAGAGTTGAGACGGCACGCGTGCATACGCACTCCTCACCCGCAACCCTGGGCGCAGGGCTGTCTTCATTCATTCTCCAGAAGTATCCCTTCTGGTGCCTGAGCACAGTCAGAGGGCAGGGGACTGGCCCAAGATACCACAGCTGGAAAGATGGGACTCGAGTGCCAGTGGACCTGGTGTTCTTTCTCTACCTCTGCTGCAGGGGAGGCGAACTGTCGCCATGAGCTGAATTGGTCCCCCAGCTGTTTCTGTGTGTTCTGTGAGCTAAGAATAGACTTTTTTAAATGGGGGGAAAAAAACTACAAGAATTAAATTTTGCAGCATGTGAAAGTGATATGAAATTCAAATTTCAGTGCCCATAAATAAAGTTTTATTGGGACACAGCCATGCCCTTTGTTCTCATACTGCCTGTGGCTGCTTTTGTGTGAGAACAGAGTTGAGTGGTTGTGACAGAAACTGCCTGGCCTGCAACACCTAAAATATTTACTCTCGGGACCTCCATAGAAAGAGTTTGTTGACTCCTGGTCTTCAGCCTCTTGGTTAGTTTTCCTAGGGCTCCTATGTGAACAGCTACTGTCCCACCAGAGACAGCTATAGAAACATGTCAGAACCTGGGAGCCCAAAAGGGAGAGACGTTTTAGACATTGGCCCAGCTTCAGTGAGGGGAACCCATGGAGCTACAGGAGAGAAGTGAGATGGTGAAAGATTTGGGGATTGACTTTAATTCCATTATGTCTTGTAGATCCTGGGCCTGGCATTCAGGAGGGCCTTTGAAAAGTCTCTCATGGTATTCTGTGGATTCAATAGAAACGATGTGGATTTGGTGATAACAATTAGAGATGTCTGTTGAGATGTCTCATGACAGAAGCAACTCATTATTTTGCTGCAGTTGACTTGAAATCTGATTAACTGTACCCATTGCCAATGTAGGGTCTTTAGTAATATACTGGGGGCCATGTCTTTGAGCCTGTGCTACCTAATATTTAAAGCAAATGTTTGAATAAAGACACAGAGAGCATGCATATGCACTCCAAAGTAATACGGGGCCAGGTATATTAGCCGTTGAAGTCAGGAGACTGGGAGTTTCGTGTAAACTAAGAGTGTGAAGCGAATATAGTCTTCAGACTAAGAAGAGAAGGGTGTGTCCAGATCCAGAGAAACCACAGGACTTGCATTGCATTGAATAGGTGTCCTGGGAGCATCATGTCCGGTCCTGGGCTCTGCATTGTAGGCAAGACCTTTGTCAGTGAGGCCTGGCCAGGGTGATCGTAGGGCTGGGAACAGGTCACATGAAGAATGGGAGAAGGCACCAGGGATATTTGGCTTGGGGAAGAGAACCTAAATAGTGTATTTTCTGGGTCGGGTTCCCCAGGGACTGACCCTGAGACAAGGTTTGGGTGTGTGTGTTTTATTTGTAAAGTACATAAAACATTGGGAAAGCTCTGGGGAAGGGACACAGGGAAGGGAAGACAGCCAGCAAAGGGTGTGATATCCAGCCAGCTCCCACTGTGGGTGACCGGGCTTAATGCTGTAGAGAAACTCTGGTAAATAGTGTAGAACAGACATGTCACTGGTCCTGCCCAACTTGTGAGGGATCTGGGGCCTTTGTGTGCCAACTCCCATCTGTTGTTGATTGAGGACTGTGCCCAGGGTTCATCCACTGCTTCAGGGAGAGCCCCAGACCTAGGGATGTGACACTGGTATGGGAAGGCTCGGTGGGCGTGAGGCTAGCATGTGTGCTGGGCATCGGAACTGTCTTCAGATACATATGTGAAGTGTAAATGTGAATATGAGGTCAAGATAAATACATATATTTAATCCTCACCTTGAGGATATGCTTTCAATGATTTTAGAGTGCAAGAAAGAAAGAGAGTGAGCGAGAGAGAGAGAGAGAGAGAGAGAGGGAGCCATTGATGTGAGAGAAATACAGCGATTAGTTGCCTCCTGTACCTCCCTGACTGGGGACTGAACCTGCAACCTAGGTATGTGCCTTGACCAGGAATTGAACCTTCAACTTTTTGGTGTATGGGATGATGCTCCAATGAACAGAACCACCCAGCCAGGGCCTGTCTTTGGATATTGGAAGAGCTGTGATTGTGTGAGAAACACAGGAAGCAGATTTCTTGCCCATGCTCCCTGGGCTAAAGCCAGGCCTGGATAAGTGGCAGGGGAATTGCAAGCTAATTCCAATCCAGGACTCTGATTCCCAGCATCAATGTTGAAGAGCAAAGTTCAAGGACATTAAAGCCTGAGTTTCAAATCAGCCCCTCAAACAAAAACATTAATGTCAGAGTCAGTGGGGATCCCGCATGCCCACTAGTCTCTTGGCCCCTCAGCTTCTTTTCAGAGGCGAAGGGGCCCCAGGGCTTCCCACCCCTCTGTGCCTTCTCTCCCAGGCCCTCTGAGCTGGAGCTCAGCCGCTCATGACAGAGGCAGCTCATTATTTTGCTGCAGTTGACTTGAAATCTGAAATCAATCGGGTATCAAATATGCAGTCCTCAGTCTGATACCATTTTTCAAAGGTACAATAACGTTCAGAAATGACACTGCATTTCCTAATTATGAAATTCTGTCATTGCTGCTCAGTCTACGATGACTTGGCTGCAGGGTTTTCTTTTTTGTAAGGTTTAGCATACGCTACGATTATTTTAAAATTGCTTTGGAAGAATGTATTTCATCAGTGAACTACGAGCATGCTTATTACTGAGGTTTGGAGGCAGTTTGAGAAGAAGGATAAATTAGCACGGACTCCGGAGGCCTTGGGAAGCATGCACCCTCTTGTCCCCACTGCTTCCTTCTTACCGCAGCTAATAAAACCTCCCCGGGCCAGGGCTTCCACCCTCTTCCTCCCACCGCACCCTCAGAGCACTGGTCAAGATCATGAACTATTTGGGGACGGGAAGTGACTGGAAGTAGCTACCACGAAGCCTCTGCTCTGCCTCAGAACTGCGGAACTGCGGAACTGCAGAGAGGAAGGGTGAAGAAGGGGAAAGCCAGGGTCCTCAGACCCTCGTGAACTCCACAGCCAGGGAAGAGCTGCTATAGATTCTGGGAAGCTGAAGCTTTTTCTGTTCAAGAACGTGGATGCCTCCGTGGGCGGTGGGACTGTTGAGGGAGCTCCCAACATTTAAAAAGTCCCACGCGAATCGCTGACACACACAAAGGCATGGTGGGTCTCACAAACGTTATGTTGAGGAAAAGAAGCCAGCACAAAAGGGCAGATGTTACGGATTCCTTTGATGTCACCGTTCTGGAACAGCCCAAACTCATCTCTGGTGGTGGATACGGAATGGCGGTGCCTCTGGAGAGATTTACAGGAAAGGGGGAGGGGGGAACATTCTGGGGTGACAGAAATGTTCTCTTCCTGATTAGGGTGTTGTCACATGAGTGTATAGGGCTGTCAACATGGGACGGTACACTTAAAAAATGCCCTGTGGTGACTGACTACTTCAATGAATGTAGGTGGAGGCTCACAGCCCATGGGGCCCACCTCAGGTGCCCATCTCAGGTGCCCACTGGTTACACAGCTGTCTCTGGAGGACACCGCTTCATGGGTTTACACTTTCTGTTAAGAAATAAAGTCACAGAGCCTTCCCATTCCTGCTTAGGGATCTGCCCTGTCAGCTTAGCCAGGAGTAAATACCTAAATACTCCCCCACTCTCTGGGGAAGCAGCAGGCTTTCTGAATAATATATTTAACCCAGAGCCCACCCCATCCCTATCTCAGCAAGGAAGTGACTGGCGGTACCAGCACAAAGGCGATGCTGGAGGACAGATGCTGATAACACACACGTGCCACCTGGGGGCTGGGGTGAAGGGAACCACCTCATTTGTATGAGAAGATACTTCCCAAGGAACTTTTTTCTTTCTTCTCTTTCTTGCTTTTTTTTTGGTGTGTGTGTGTAACAAAGACCTCCTCACATTGACAAATTATGAATATGCAGAAGAGATGGTGCGAGACCACTTCTTGTCTCTGAACTGAGGCCAGTTTAATTCCTAGGACTCCAAGTCACTGGTACTTTCCTTGCATTTTCAGCAGCACCTGAAATAGATTTCAATTCATCTGAAATGCAAAAGACTGCAGAGTAGAAAGCTCACCCCGGTCTCTGATCCAGGCGAGTCTTCTCAAGCCTGGTGTTCTTACTTTTTTTTTCCCCTCCCTTTCTTCGAAATACTGCCTTGCTAAACCCACAGATGGGGATCAGAGCATAAGTAGATGCATAATATATTACCCAAAATGTTCCACCCAGGCATCTTCTTTTACAGGTCAGGAGGACTCGCAGATGGAGTCTTCTAGGTGACCACATTTCCATCCGAGAGAAATTCTCTCTCATAATTAAGATTATGTCAGCATTTCCATTACAGACCCTGGTGGTAAAATCCACTTTGAAGTGGAGCTTCGTTCTAAAGCTCTTGGTAGTGCAGAAAACTCTCTCTGCCTAACAACGGTTGTGCAGCCCCTTCCCCTTGGAAGCCAGAGAGGAAAACATGCTGTAAGTCGGGGGCATGCTATTGGTCAAGGGGTTGATCAGGTAGAGGAGGTCTGTCTGGGCCCTCGGGGTCTCCTGACGGGTGCCTCGCCCAGCGGGAAGACTCTCAGTTCAAGCCGGTGTTCCCCAGCCGTCCTGTGTCAGAATCTCCCAGGCGGCACCTGTTCTACATGCAGAATCTTGCCCTCTTCTGGCACGGTCTACCTGCCCCACCCAACTAGGAATCTGGGATGGGGTCTGGGAATCTCTTTTGTACCAATCATCCCAGATGGTTCCTTTTCCCAGGAAAGATGAAGGCTCCTAGTCTAGGCTTTGCTATTTTGTTGCTGGTGACCTTGGCCAGATACCTGCACCTGATTATGCCTTGTATCCTCCTTTGTAAAATAACAGCTAACATTTATGATTGAGTGTTTATCACATGCCAAGAATGTCCTGAGAAAGGCCCATGAATTAGCTTGTCTGAGTCCTCACAGCAGGCCTATGAGGCTGGCTCCATGATTATCTCCGCTTTCAGGAAGAGCAGGAAACACAGAGAGGATGCTTAAGTGTCCCATGTCACACAGCTAGTCCATTGGCAGAGCTGGGCTATGAACCCACAAAGTCTGGCTCTGCCCTGTTGCGCTGCCTCTGGGAGGGTAGTGATAACCCTCACCGTCCTGGGATGGGCTGGGCTAGTGAAGAAGAGAATGTTGATGGCTCTGCCACCTGTGTGACAACTTCTGTGGACTTTTGACCTGAGAGTCTCTGGACACTGGCTCCGTGCCTCTCTCCAGGCCCCTGTTTGGGACTGTCCTAGCTGTCCCCAGTCTCCCATTGTCCTCCTGCCCCCTCCCCCATGCCGTTCGAATCTTTGATTTGTGAGCAGCTAATCTCATCAGCTAATTTACACTCAAGTGTTAATAAATGATGATAGCCTAATACATTTGCTTTTCTCAGATAACATGCTTTTGTCTTAGCTGAAGATTGAACTCAGAATTTCCTAATCTGCTGACACTAGGGATCCCCTTTCTATCTGTCTCCTCAGGGACCCCATGTTCTATTAGGTGTTTCTGAAAGAAGCCAACTCCATTAATTAATTAGGAATCCGTTCCATGTATAAATCTTTATATTTTATAAAACAGAAGAGAATTCATGGACATTATTTCTATGGCTTATTTGAAATTTGGAAACTTTGGAAGAAATCATCCACATTGCCATATTAATGGGTCACCAAGTGTCTGAAGACCCCTTGTAAGAACAATTGCCTCTTCCCAAGGGCCAAGTCATAGGGCGGAATGGGATCTGTCAGGGTGGGGGTGGGGTAGGTACGAGCTTGTGACAGACAGGCAGTGTCCAGCTCTGCCTCTGGGTCAGGCTGGCCCTGCTGCTCAGGACTGCCCCCCACGGCGCAGATGAGAGAGTGGACGGCAGCCTCATTAGAGAAGCAGCATCTGGCGGGTGGAGCCCATGGGGTGGGCTGGGGTTGCTGCCCTGCTGCTGCCTGGGGGGAGGGGACAGGGACAGGCAGATGACATGACTGGCATTTGCTGTGAAAGGTGAACGTGTTCCTGGAGAGTCGTTGGAGGCCTTCACGGCTCCATGACACTTGTATTTTTCCTGAGTTTGTTCAGGGATATACTTCCTGTGCTCAGCACGCTCGTGCTGATGCGCTGGCTGCACCCGGCGGGGAAAGGCGTGTAGGGCAGCCACGCTCCTGCCTCAGGGCCTTCAGCTGGTTCCTCTCGGCTCAGTACTGAAAACCTTGGTTTTAGTGCCAGTTTTAGTCCTGAAAGACTTATGTCCCGGGAGACCCCACAGTGCTGGGCCAACTGCGGCAGTTGATCATCCTACACTTCTCTGGAATGTTCTTTTCCGTGTTACTGAGCAGGCAAACCCCTTCAGCTCCAGCAGGCCTTTGCTCAAGTCTTGCTTTCTCAGTGAGACCCACCGCTTCCCACCTTCGTGGCCCCACCTCCCCTGACCCTGCTTTACTTTTTTAATAGCATTTATTACCTTCCTGCACACTGTCTGCTTTACCTACTTATTGTATTTATTGTTTATTGTTCCTTGGTTGCCACTAGAATTCGGCACTGTGAGGGCAGGCTGTTTGCTTTCCCGACTTAGCCCGAGTGCTTAGAACAGCACCTGGAACATAGAGAAGCTCCATAAATATTGAATGAATGAATGAGTGAATGCTCACAGTTTCAGTGCAGATTGTACTAGATACTATGGGGGATTAAAAAAGTGTAGATTACATTTCCTGCTTTCAAAGAATGTATGATCTAGTGGGAGAAAGACAGCAAGAAGAGGTAGCTAAGACTTTCTCACCCTTTATGCCAAGGCCCACTCTTGATGAGATGTAATTCCTTCTACCTCTGGTCATAGAAACTTTTGAAAGGATGCACTCTTTTTAATGCCCCCATTTCTTCACTGCCCATCTAGTCCCATGACGTCTGGCCTTCACTTCTTGTGCTCCATTGAAATCCTGCTCCTGAAGACCATCAGTTACCCCTTCAGTGAATAACTGCTGGTCCTTAGCCCTCGAACCCTCACCCATGTCTTCTGTGCTGGATGCCTCCTTGTTCATCAGTGCGCCTTTCCCTTGGTTTTGTTTATCCCCTGGTGAGAACTGTTTCTTTTGCATGTTCATGTTCCTCTGTGCACGCCCTCAGTGCTGGTTTCCTGACAGCTCTGTTGTTGGCCTGCTCAGTACTCCCTCTATCCTCTCCCTATGTGACCTCGCTCACTCTTAGGGTTTCCACAGTTTTATATTTCTGATTCTCACATCTCCGTCTCCAGCTCAAATCTCACCTCCAAGCGTTAGCCTCATTTACACGGCCTACTTAGCATCTGCCCTTGGAGGTCATCCAGGCCCCTCGTGCTGACCACCGCCCAACAGAACCTACCACCGACATGCTCTGCTTCCTGTTCCCTCTATTTGTATTGGTGACACCCCTGTTTATCTTACTCTTTCAACCTGGAAAAGTAGGAGTCATCCTTAACTTGTCCTTTCTCCTTATCCCCTATATTCTGTAAACCATCAAGTGCTATTAATTTAACTTCCAAAAGGTTTTTCAAATATGTCACTTTCACTCTATACCAACAACCAACCCCTCCCCCTCTCTCGTTCAGGTTTATTTCAACAGCCTCCTAACAGATTCCTGGGCTCTGGTCTTGTCCCTTGAAGCCCATCCTCTCTACGTAGCTGGCGTTCTTTTCCTATTGAACGCCTCTCCTGTATCAAGCATGGTGATGTGTACTAGGGACACAGCAGTGAAAAAGAGAGACAAGGTCCCTATTCTTGTAAATCAGTGGGATCCACCTAAATAATAAATCTTACACTGACCCTTTCTGGCTTACAACCTTTTAAGATGTTTCAGCTGTTATCCCAGTTATCCTTTACATGTTTGGGGTCACGAGTCCCTTTTAGAATCTGGTAAGAGCTGGATTGGTGCACAAAACTTTGCTTACAACTTCAAGGGAGAGGGCACTGCGCCTGACCTCAAGAATCCTTGACCTGCATAATGAAGTTCAAGCCTTTTTGAACAGTACACACAGCTTTCCGTAGCCTGCTCTGTGACTCCTCTCCTGGCCTTGCCTCTCATCATGTCTACCTGACTCACTTTGGTGTCATGGCAACACGGGACTTTCTGAAGTTCCTCACATGCATCATCTGTTCATCCGGTGGCCATTTAATTAAGAACCTATTGCTTTGGATTCTGAGTCATGAAAAGTACTGAGGTGAAAAAGAACATGATGTGGGCTTTGCCTTCTACCTCTGTGCCTTTCTCTTGTTCGGGCTGCACCCTCTCCTGCCGCCCCTCTGGTCCTTCCCCGTTAGCTGACCATTGCTCACCGCAAAATTTACCTCTGGCATCTTTCTTCCTGAAAGATGTTCCCGAATGTAACCTTCCACTTCATGTTGGTTTCGCATTAGAGTCCTCCTCTGGAGTCTCCTGTCTGCTTGCAAATATCTGTTTGCTGCCCTTAATCCGTTCTGTGGCAATTTTCTTTTACTGCGGTTGTTTCTTGCACTAAATTAGGAGCTTTTAAGGACAGAAATAGTTTTATTCTTGATGATGTTTTCCTGGGTGCCTGTGTCAATTCTGTACACAATAAATATTTGTTGAATGAACGAATAGGAAGGGTGAATAAGGCTAGAAAGGCTCTATCAAGATGCACCAAAGGAGAGAGATCCCCGACGGCTTGGCCTGGGCATTTTGTTCTTTTCTGAGTAGCATGGGAGAGCTGTTGGAAGTGGGGGGCAGAGGACGACAGGGTAAAGCGAGTCTTTGTAACAGCCAATCTGCCAGTGGCTTCTAGGGTGCGTGGAGGGGGAGAGGCCTCTGCTAATGGCAGGAGCTAAGCACTAAGGACCAGGGGCCACGTGGTCAAGGGGGCCTAGCGGAGAGGCTGGGCTGCTGGATCAGGCATCAGCTCTGCCGCTTTGTGGCTGTGTGATATTTGTTAGGCACCACCCTCTCCTGGCCTTGGTTCCTCCACGGAGGTTTAATTGAATGTGTCCTGGGATGCTGTTTGATCATTCTGGGTCTTTCCTGCTTGATAATGCCTCTCTGTTGCGAGACCCAAACCTGTGTTTCTTTAGGAGCCAGAGATTTTACTGAGAGAGCTTGCTAGAAATGCACCCCGCCCCCAGCCCCAGAGGCCACCGTAGCCCCCTCAGTGCCCTTGAATTTGGCTGCCTGGATGGAGAATTCAAGCTCAGGAGGCATCAGAGGATGTGTCAGAGTTGGTAGGGATCTCACACGTCTCCAGGGCTTTGACTGCCAGGTAATTAGGCCCCAAGTGCCAGCTGGCTACACCTCCAGGCACTTAGTCCCGCGCCAACACGGCTCTAGCTCCCTTGTTTCTGCCCCTTGGTTATAGAAGGGGCTGCCAGCTGCGACCTTCCCAAGGACCTGGCCCCCTTAGCAGAGCTGGTCAAGGCTCTCCTCAGAAGGACCCTGTGCAAGTAGGTGGGCCCGGTGTGTCCACTTTAATGGGCGGAGTCTCATGGGCTGCTGCTGAGATCAGACCCACCACTGTGGAAGGATGAGGGGACCAGAGGGGACAGGTGCCTTACGGAGAGGTGGCGGGGATGTTGCCCGAGGGCCTCACGGCACCCCCAGCAGGTGGCTGTTTCTGCATCCCTGAGAAATGAGAGGAGAAAGGCCCGGAAGCTGGGGAACTTGCCCAAGCCTCTGAGCCAGCATTCATACCAGGGCCCTTTCACTCTGGTGTCTGAGGTCTTTCAAACACACCTGTGCAGGGAGGCAGCCCTCCACGCCACAGGCCGCTCACCATGGGACCTTTCATTATTGCAGAAAGATCAAGGAGACTTGGAATGCAAGATGTGGGCGTGAGTCATGGTCCTGCCATTTACTTTGTGGCCTTGGCAAATGACTTCACACCTGTGAGCTTCATTGCCTTACGTATAAAATGGGGACGACTCCATGAACTGTACAAACTTGTGAGGAAGAACTGGGCTAACACAAATGTTAATCCTTGTCACTCTCCTTTGTGGGGGTGATTTTTCAGAGGATGGGCTGGGGTGGACTAGCTGAGCAGATCTCCTTTTGCCAGCTGGAAATGTGCCTCCCCCCTGCAGGTGGTCCATGGCTGATCCTGCAGAGCTCGGGTACCAGGGGTGGCAGAGACTCAAGGGAACGTGGGCTCCAGGCTTCCCTGGAAGTGGCAACAGGACTGTAGGAGAAAGAGGAGGGGCATCTCTAGGCCACCCTTTGGCTCTGCCTTTTGCAAGGGGAGGGGGTTGCAGGGGGACAGCTCTAGTGTTTCCAGGAAGGCCTCAGGCACAGGCGGGGCGGTGGAGGTGAGGATGGTGGAAGCCCCCTGGGAGACAACAGCCCCAGGACGGAAGTCCAGCTGGCTGGAAGCCTTCCTGCAATGTACTCAACCTGTGTGCGCCCCAGGCCCTGCATCTGTGACTCTCCGTAGAACCCACAAGTTGTTACACAGATTTAAAAAGGAGGGGAGACAGAAGGGGAATAAACATATTGAAGCCATATAGTTTCTAAGAATTTGGGTTGCTGCCTTAACATGGAATCTTTTTTCTGATTTGTAGATTTCTTGATATAAAAAGTTTTCAAATAGAATCAAACTATATTTTTGGTATTATTTAATGAATAATCTTTGTTTCAGACATTCATAGTACTTTGGGATTCTACTAAAAACAGCCTAGGCTGTTTGATCACTGTTGACAGGGAATCCTTTTTTTTTTCCCCAAAAAATTTGATTAACATTCAATGTTAAAAGTTTTATACCGGGGCACACTAAGATATAGGAGTGCTGCTTCTTAAAGGAGCCACCCTTTAGGGTTTGGTCCTTGGTTTAGAAGTAGTGGAGCTTTGGTATTTTTATGTTAAGTGCTTTAAGAATTCATGATCTTGGGCCAGGGATCGTGACATTGTGCCATTTTCTTCATCAGAAAAGTGGTTCTTGATTATGCTCTGAGCAGTCAGGACAACCTGATGGTTCTCGTGAAATTGCAAAGCCTTGATTCTATCGAGCCCACCATGTTGCTCGATCAGAAGACTCGGGGATTCCTTCTCAGAGAGCTTCTCTGTTGCCTGGAGGAGCAAAGAGATGATGTCAAGGATGATGACGAACTTGGTGTCTGGGATGGTGAGCAGGTTCACCAGCGGCTCCAAGACTCCAGAGTGGACAAGCTGGATCAACTGGTCCAGGGTGCCCCTAGTCGTGAAGTTAGCCACTGTCCAGACAGCCTCTTTCTGGACTTTAAAATCTCCATTTTTCAGCAGAGCCACAAGGGGAGGTGGGATGTTGCAAGCAATGAGCTGCTGGAGGTGCTGTGGGGGCCTGGCAGCCACACTGCTCAGGGCCCAGGCTGCTTTCTTCTGGACAGAGGACTTTGGGTGCAGCAGGAGCTGGGGCAGCACGCCCGGGATGCCCCCGTCAATGGCTGCCTGGGTATGACCATCTGTTCCTGTGACGATGTTGCCCACAGTACGGAGAGAGGGTGTCAAGACGTTGAGTTCGGAGCTGGTCATGAGTTCAACCAGCCTGGGCAGCACCAGCGTGTGAAGCACTTGGCCAACATGCTCGTTGCAGCCCTCAGTGAGGTAGGACAGGGCCTGGCAGGTGTCAGAGAGCACCTCGCTGTCTTGGTGCTGCAGGGGGTGCGAGAGGATCGGCAACATTTGCTTCACTGCCTTTCTCCGGGGGGACGGATTCTTGCTCTGGCACAGGTTGGACAGGGTCCATGCGATGTTCTGCAGAAATGTGATTGGTTTGGTTGATGAGATCAGGGCCAGCAGGTGTGGGGTGGCATTGCTTGAGATAACAATCTCCCAGTTCTGGGCTGTCACCTGCTATATGCCGAGGGCCCACACTGCCTGTTCACACACAGTCATATTGGGGGAAGACAGGAGCTCAGTCAAGGGCTGGATGGCCCCCACGTCTACGACAGCTCGAGTCTGCTCTGAAGTCCCTGAAGTGATGTTGGTCAGAGCCCAGGCTGCCTGAGGACCTCAGGAGCTCCACCAGCCTGGGAATGAGCCCCGCTTCGACCATCAGCTTCAGAGGAGGGTTCCTTTACTGGGACAATATTCTCCTGGTGGCCTGGGTGGCCTGGAAACATAGTTCTGGACCTAAAGCATTGTCACTATTGATTATATCTTGCAGGGTGAGGCTGACACGGTTGGGCCCTTCTCCAGAAGCTGGGTCAATGGAGAGACTGGTAACGCTTCTTCTCTTTAAGACCTGCCCATCTTCCTCGGGCTTCCGGAGCTGCAGGCTGACTGCTATCTGCTGCTTTGCTGCATAGATGCACCTTTGCCTCAGTACTTACATTTTCTTAGCTTCTCCTCTGGAGCGTCAGACGTCCGCATTTGGCTAGAAGAAGTAAACCACCTGGCAGGGAGCGGCCAAGGAATCCTTTTTACCCACTTTCTTCCTGACGTCAATTACTGGAGGACACTGGTAGAGATCATGGCAAAAGCAGCCAAGAAAAACAAAACCTTCCCTGTTCCTTATAACTATTTTGAACACATCCACTGAAAATATTTTTACCTGTTGACTCATATTCCCCAACAAGGACAAATACTCTTCCTCTCCTGAATTCCATTTTCTTTCCATTTTCAATATTAATTCTCTCTTTATGATGCCCTTTTCTAGAAACCAAAATAAGGATCTGCTTGATTATAAATAAGGACGCAGTACACGGTCCTAGACTAACACAGCACACCAATTCAGGCTTGATGTTTTCCTGTTATTTATTGCGCTATCAGCACAGCTTCTCAATTGGATCCTGGTCTTAAATCAGGGGTCCCATCACAGAACCTAATGTGAAAGAAAACCAAATGCACTGGGAGCCTCCTTTATTTATCTTCTCCGGCTTGTCAAGCAGTCAGAAAACGGAGACTTGACATTAAAAGGTATGTGCTGAATAGCTCTGTCTGGTTGCTAATGATACTGTGATGTGGCAAAACACCAGCTACGGCTGATGCCACTCGAAGCAGATCTGTATTCTACAGGAGTCAGACCCAAACTCCTTTGTCTAATAAGACATTTAGCATTTAGAACATATAGCCAGGACATCCTCAAGGCATTTGAAGTTTTATTTTGAGTCTTCTGGGACATATAAAAGGGTCAAGGAATTAGGAGAGTTGTTTGAGCTTCAAGGTCAACTCAGTTGGTTCAGATCTGCTGGGGGGTTGCTCAGACAGAATACCTGGATTTGGTAGGGGACCTGTCCCGTGATGAGCTGCATCTGGGTCAGGTGGGTGTTACCTCACTCAAAAGGCACATCTACTGAGTGCCAACTGTGTGCCAGGCACTGGGCTTCAATCTAGAGATGGATGCAGAGGTCAAAATCTCTTGCTTCCTGTCCTAATGAACCTATGCTCTCAAGAGAGATAGACAAATGGATGATTGTAATATCTAGGTAAGGCTTCTGCAAGGCTCCCTCGGAGGGTACGTGGAAGGCCTATTGGACTCTGGCTTTGGGGTGTCAATTCTGAGAAGGGTTCCTGAACTCACTGCTCTAACCTCTGCCTTGTAGATAGGAGTGGTGACTACATTCCCAAGAGGGTGACTTTCAAGTGTCCTCTTTGTTCATTCCTTCACAATACTTAACTCAAGGGCAAGGAAAGGCATTTTAATGTAAGAAAATTGGTGTCAGTGAGATCCTGGATTTTAATGTGCAAAGATGGATATCTCTCCTTGCCTTGCTTGCCCCCCCTCAATACCACCCACCGAGTGGTAGGAAGGCACAAGGGAAAGCTCTGTACCCTCTCCTGGCCACCACTCATCACATACGGAACCAGCAGGGAACCAGTGGTACGCTGGTAAACTGGCTCTCAGACGGGGGAAGAAAAAGCCCTGATTTGTAATATTTGCTAATTTCCATGGTGTAAATACTCTTATCACGGCTGATTTCAAGCTTTCAGTAGTTTAACAACTGGCTTGAAAAATTCCTGAAAATGTAATAGGCTCTGGTGAGCAACACGGACTGGCTGCAGCACACCACTGCAAGGGACCCTGTCTGACCCTCGATTCCCCACAAGTGACACTTTCTGCCTGGCTCACAGGAAGGTCTCAGTAAATGTTCATTCCCTTAAGGCTTCCTTTCTCTACCCTGAGAGCAGCAGAGTGAGATGTGTATTGTCATTCATTGATTTATTCAACTTTTATTGAACACTCACTATGTGTTGGCTACTCTGGTCAGCCCTAAGGGTTTAAAATAGACTAAGACAAGAGCTTTGCCTGGTGGCTTCCTACAGACTGGTGTGGGGGACGGAGGCATGGATCAGAGCTGTGGAGGAGAGCTTGGAGTTTAGTGCCGTGGACCAGCTGTGTAGAGGTCATCATGAGAGCCATGAGAAGAGGCAAAAAGGAATGGGTGTTCAGAGAAGGTTTTTTGGAGCGATGGGGTGTGTACTGATTTATGAAGTGTGGGGTAGATGAAGCGGGGAGAATGTCACTTTCAGCCAGTGTAGACGAGTTATTTCCTCTTCATTATTGCTCCCTTAAGGAGCTCTTTCAGACATCTTTTTCCTAATCATTCCTCCCTTCAAGAAAATTTAAAATATGCTGCATATCTGCTCATGTAGTATCTGTATATTTGTGCTTTATATATAAAAAGGGTAGGATTTTATCCATTCCACCAGAACCAGGGGAGCAATGTAGCCCCTTATTGAGAATGCATGCTCCAGGCCAAAAGCTCCAGGGAGAGGGGTTAGAAAACACGACTCTTCTTGTGAACCATTGAGCACATTATACGCAGTTAATAATTGTTTGCAAAATGAACGAACACATAAATAAATGTCACTGCCAGTAGAAAGAACTAGTGCAAGAAGTGGGACAGAAAAGTAAAACAGCATAGGTGCATGAGGCAATGAGTGGTTTTGCTCACATTCGTAAGTGAGTAAACTGAGGCTCAGAGTGCAGTGAGTGATCAGGTTGGAGGGATAAGTTGGGTCCAGATGGCAGGTCCTCAGATTCCAGGCTGAGATGTCAAATTCCAGGAGATGAGATCCCTACCCTGCCCCCCACTCCCCCCTCCAGCTTACACTGAGGAGAGACTACTCGGGGCTCTCAGGACCCTTTGCTGCTCCTCCTTAGCAATGAGCCAGGATGTAGACGCCAAGGCGGAGATGAACAGCCACTGGCTAACTTACTATGCTCCAAAGTTTTAATGAAAGAACTGCAATTACCAAGCTCTCTGCCTTTGGCACTTGAGAATCCATCTCAATTTCCCCTCTCTTTCTGAAGCGACAGTGATTAAGGATTCATTCTGCACATAAAACAAGTGATCAATGGCTCCTGGCAGTTGCCATTGTCTCCCCCCACCACCCCCTCACCCCCCATCAGCAGACAATGTATATTGGGGAGCTGCCGGGGCCTGAGAAAAATGAGTTTGCCAGACACAGTTCTATTTTGATTTAGATCACAAATAGCTCAGCTCAGTTTTTACATTGATAACGAGGAGACGGGTTCCATTTCCTGAGTTCTGTAATCTGAGAATAAGTCCATCTCTGGAGAGAGAGGGAGAGAGAAAGAGATTGATCTTTTTGTTTTAGTTGCAGTACCCCATCCCCAGATTTTTGTGATCGAGTGGTTACACAAGGAAACTCAGGCTGACTGACCTGGCCCGTTTCCTGGAACCTCAGGTTCCCAAGCCTGGAACCCCCACCAGGAAATCAGTGGTGGACATCTGCCCTAGATAGAGGGTAAAGGCAAGGGGGAGGCCAGGCTGAAGGAGGGACTGTCAGCCAATGGCTACAACGCCCAGTTGGGTTGGGGTAAAGGTGAGGGCAGGAAATCCAGGAAGAGCTAGTGAGTGGAAAGGGAAGCCTTAGGCTAAGACTGCCAGGCCCTCAGGTGTACCTGAAGGGACGCCAGCCAGGAGGAAGGACGGGCACTTGAGGAGAGGAGGTTCAGTTTCCCCTCTTCATACCCTACCCAAAATATTCTCTTTCCCTCCAACCCCTTTCCTCTAAAGGGGACCAAACACTGAGTTTGTACCTGGGGAGCTCAGTTTTGGAGCAGGAACCTGTCACAGGAACAAAGTGTGACTGGTAACAGGAGCATCCATAGAAGCAAGTGCTGAGGACTCTGGGGAAGTTTCACTGAGGAGCGCATATGTGGGCAGATGAGGTGGCAAAAGTAGGGGCTTTCCAGCCAGGCAGTCGGGGTGGGGGGCATTTCAGTCAGAGGACACTGTCTGGGTGAGGGCCCCGCTCCTCTGGAGATGACTGGGCAGAGGGTGCGAGGGGAGGTGGTAGGAGGTAGGGAGGAAGGGTGGGCTGGGTGTCCAGGGACCGTAATATCAGAGGTTATTCTGAGGAAAGAAGTGAATTCAGATAAAATAGTGTCTACGTATAATTTCAACCATTAAAACAACCATTGAACATAAATTGGGAGTGAAAGAAACTAAAATGTTAGCAATGCTTACCTCTGGTGGTCATGAGTGACTTCTTTGTCCTTTGTTACATTTTTCTGTATATTCCCACTGTCTGAGTATGTGCTACTTTCCTTTTTTATTTTTTGGCCTATTTATTTTTAAACAGCTTTATTGAGATGTAACTTATATGCCATACAATTCACCCATTTAAAGTGTACAACTCAGTGTTGCTCAGTGTATTGCAATCATCACCACAATCAATCTATAACAATTTCATTCCCCCCAAAAGAAGCCCTGTACCTAATTAGCACTCATTCTCCATTTTCCCCATCCACCTCCACTCATACTTCCTATCTCTCAAAATTTGTCTCTTCAGGACATTTCATAAAAATGGAATCACACAACATGTGGTCTTTTGTGACTTGAAATTGTGTTTTTAGGGTTAATCCATGTTGTAGCAGGTATCAGTACTTCATTTCTTCTTATGTCTGAGTAATATTCCATTGTATGTACAGAATGCTTTTCTTTACCCAGTGTAAGTCGATGAACATTTGGGTGGCTTCTACATTCTGGTTGTTATGAATAATGCTTCTATGAGCATTCCTGCACACATTTTTTTTTTGTGAGGAATGTTCATTTCCTTTTTCAATTGTCTTGGGTATG
This sequence comes from Micronycteris hirsuta, assembly GCA_004026765.1. NCBI lineage: Eukaryota > Metazoa > Chordata > Mammalia > Chiroptera > Phyllostomidae > Micronycteris > Micronycteris hirsuta. The sequence goes on from PVJI01021733.1 coordinate 24,181, forward strand.
TCTATCCATAAATGGAATTCCTGGGTCATATGGTAACTCATATATTTAATGTTTTTGAGAATTGCTGGACTTTTCCCAAAGCAGCTCTACCACTTTCCATTCCCATCAGCAATATCTGAGGGTTCCAGTTTCTCCCCATCTTCTTCAGTGCTTGTTATGTATCATTTTTATTCCAATCATCCTAGTGGGCATGAAGTATTATCTCATTTTGGTTTGAATTTGCATTCCCCTAATGACGAATGATATTAAGTACCTTTTGATGTGCTTATTGGCTATTTGTATATCTTCTTTAGTGAAATATCTATTCAAATCCTTTGCGTATTTTAAAATTGGGTCATTTATCTTTGTTGAGTTATGAGAGTTTTTTATGTACTCTGGATACTACACCCTTATCAAATATGTGACCTGTAAATATTTTGTCACATTCTGTGGGTTGTCTTTTCCTTGACAATGTCATTTGAAACACAAAAGTTTTTGATTTTTATGAAGTCCAAAAATTTATCTCTCTTTCTTTGGTTGCTTGCTCTTTAAATACTAAGAAACTTTGGCCTAATCCAGAGTCACAAAGATTTACTTTTGATTTCTTCTAAGAGTTGTACAGTTTCAGCTTTTACATTTAGGTCTGTGATCTGTTTTGAGTTAATTTTTATATATGGTATATGACAAGTTATCAACTTTATTTTTTTGCATGTGGATATCCAGTTGTCCCAGAACCATTCATCGAAAAGACTATTCTTTCCCCCATTGAATTGTCTTGGCATTCTTGTCAAAAATCAATTTCCCTTAAAGGTATAGATTTATTTCTGGACTCTCAATTTATTCCATTGATCTATATGCCTTTCCTTTTGCCAGCACATTGTGCCAAACAGTTTTGATTACTGTAGCTTTGTAGTAAGTTCTGAAGTTGTGAAGTGCGAGTCCTTCAACTTTGTTCTTTGTAAGGATTATTTTGGCTCCTCTGGGTCCCTCGAATTACTATATGAATTTTAAGATCAATTTGATAATTTCACCAAAAATTCATACTGGGATTTGATAAGGATTGCATCAAATCTGTGCATCAGTTTGGGGTTTTACTTTTAAAGAAAGCGGTCTCCAAAGGGGGTGGTATGACATAGTGGAAAGAAGGGGTGGAGGCTTTACAGTTAGGCAGACAGCAGTTCCTGTCTGACCTCGCAGCACTGACTTGCTTTGTGATCTTGAGCAAATCAAGTCTTCTTTGAACCTCAGATTCCTCATTTGTAAAACAGGCCTGAGGATACTCATTGTGAAGGAGTTTGGGGAATAAATCAGTTTGCTTATGCAGGGTCTAAGGGTAGTCCCTGGCACAGAGCTCCAGTACCCATATTCCTGGGGGCATTGGAACTCACCCAACTAACAGGAGGGAAAGATATTAGACTAGAAAAATAAATGTAAAGGCTGGAAAGTGCCTCCATGATTAAATTAATACATCGTATTTAAATGTTGTTGTCTGTGACCTTAATCTTTCCTTTGCCCCTAGAATACTTTTCTCCCTATACCTTTCTACCCACCCTGATGGCCTAGTTGGAAGTAATGTCTTTTCTGAATGCACCCAGCACTTTTTCTTCTCTGACAGCATCGAATTCTTTTTACGTGTTTTCTACAGATTTAGATATGAGTTTTAATTCTACTTCTAAACTAAAAGGCTATAAAGGCAGGGTTCGGCTGCGCCCTCCCTGACATATCAGTGTGGCAGGGCTGGTTCAGCGCGCCCCATTCATGTTCACACAGGGTGGAGTGTGAGTGTATGAGAGTGGTCAGGTTTCCCTCCACTCCTCTCCCCACCTCCCCTAAGCCCACGTCTACCCTGGCTCATGTTCACCGAGCCTCTGCTAAGAGTAAAATGTTTCAGGACACAGGAGAGTCGATTCTTGAAGATCATTAAAGGTCTGCAGAGGTTTCTTCTGCGTCTTCTGCCTGGGGCGTGGGTGCTCACTTTACCACCCATGCCGGGTACTGTGGGGAGGCAGCCAGCACCCTCTTCAGCAGTTTTATTATTGATTTTAGTTTTGTCAATTTGACAGATGGAAAATAGTATCAGGTCTTGATTTGCATTTCTTTCATTACAGCTGAGGTTGAATATTTTTTCATATGTTTATTAGCAATTTGTACTTCTTTTTTGGCTATCTTTTCCACCGGATGTATTTCAGCATGAGGATTTGAACTAATAAGGAATAAACTCGTGATTAGCAGGAGGTGCCGTTCAACAACTTGTTAGGGGCTGATCAGTCAAAAGTTTTGCACTGGTCCAATGGGCAGGGGGGGTGTGTCGTGTAGGTGGAGAGGCAGCCTGAGAGACCTGGAGACGCACCGCTGACTTCATTCTATGACACTGTAAGTCAGAATAGAATGTATGTGCTGTGTGGTCCCTAATAATGCAAA
>PVJI01021734.1:0-26575 GCA_004026765.1 Micronycteris hirsuta
CCTGTCGGAGTCTTAGGTGTTTGTTGGTGCCTGGCAACCTGGGTCGCTTTTTTGTGACGTTTCCTCTGGGGGCGGGGCCTGGGAGGGAGCAATGGCGTCTGCCATTCACCGCCACTCCCTATCACCCTCTGCTCCCCAGTTCCCCACTGCCTTTTCCACCAGTCTTGGCCCTGCTGGTTCCCACTGGCCTCTCCAGTTACGCCGCCGGCCTGCGACGTTCACCCGTTGCTCGGGGTAGTGTTTTGTTTAGGCGCTCGCGGGGTGAGTTCCTCTGGGCAAACTGCCTCTCACTCCGCTCCTCCGCTCGGTTCTGCCCCGCTTACCGGCCTGGATGTACGTCCTCCCCAACTTCCTGGGTGTCGGACTTCCCTACAGTTCGATTCTGTCCGTTCTGGTTGTTTATTTTTCACTATTGAGTTCATTGTTTAAACTCTGTGGCTGTGAGCAGAGGTGCAGTGCGTCCACCTACGCCGCCATCTTGGCGGAAGTCCTCTATGTCCATGAGTTCTTTAAAATTATATTAAATGTCACAGCAGGCATTGCTCCAAGGTGTTTTCACTTGCAGGCATAGCCACATACACATGAGCAGGTATCCTGGGCCTGTGGCTTCCTTTGTGATGATAACCATTCATAGCTTGAGATGGCCACAGGGAATAGTAGCCCACCATATTTGAGGTCTATACAATGTTTAGAATATACAAAAAGAGAAGTCTGTCTCTCTCCATCATGTGATTCTCTGAGCCCAATCTGGGATTCTGGAGAGGGTGAGTACAGGAATAAACTTTCTTATTACTCTCCTTTATTAATCCATTCATTGAACTAATACTTATTGAGTGCCTACTACATGTCAAGCACTGTGCTATAGCCATTGGGAATCCAGTAGGAAAAAAAAAAAAGTAAGAAAGCTCTATTCTCATGATGCCAAAGTACTCTTCCCTCCAGAAGCAGTAGGAAAACCACTGTAGTATTATGTATTCATTGACATTAATGACCACACAAAATGGGAATTACAATCTGAGAATGTGGTTTTTACAATATCTACTATTTAAATATTTGGTAACATTTTAGTTGTTTTTTCTCTTACATCTTATATTGATGATTTTTCTTTTTATTGCTTACCCTATCCTTTGGATCTATACAAATCAATTTTTATTTTTTATTTTTACTTTTTATATTTGATTGGATATTTTTCACATTTTTCAACTGTACCAAATCAATTTTTAAATGCCCATATACTACACAAGCAAAATCCAGGCAAGTACAAAAGCAAATCTAGTTGTTACCTTGAGTTTTATGTCTAGATTATATGGTCTGGGATGAATTCAGTGGGGAAAACTAGAAGATCCATGAGTGAGTGAGATATAGTATCAGCCTTCAGAGACTAAAGGACAGAAAAATTAGGGGAGAGCAAAGCAAGGAAAATTAGTCATAGGGTAGATGAGATCCTGGTTTGTGTCAGGACATCATCTTTTGTTGGTCAAAGAAAAGAATCCAAGAGAAAAGTGATGATTGAAGAATGAACACTGACAACAATTGGATTACAGTACTACAGAGGAAAGAAAACACAGTTCAAATGCAAAGGATTCCCTTTGACAAGAATAAAGGGAAGTATTCCTTAAATATGGCAGAGAAAGAGGGGATTGGTAATAATAGAAAGGTTCTGAACTGGAAATAAGGGAAATTTTAAAAGTTTATAATAAAATTATATGTTTTAAGCTTCTCAGAAATGAATTTATACTCTGTGAGAAAGGGCTTGGAAATGGGGACTTAAAGAAAGTGAAAAAAATAATCCGGGGGGAAAGATGGCGGTGGAGTAGGAAGGAGCAGGGTCAGCTTCCTCCTGCCCACTGGTGGGATATCTAGCCGATTTTCTGAGGAGCGGAGCAATCGCCCAGCTGTATTCCAGTGTGTGGGAAGATTGACGACCAGGATTGCACATAAAACTGAAAGATCAGATGGTAGGGAGTCTGCTTCGGAGTGAAGGGGTCCCTCGGGACTTGCGGGGAGCCGGGAGGTCTGCGGATCCAGTCGCAGCAGCTTCCCGGTCTGTTCGAGGATCTGTGGGAGGGAGCTGGATTGGGGTGTGTGAATAGCCAAAGCAGGTGCGCGTGTCTGTTGGTAGAGGCTTGGTCCCCAGCAGGCCGGAGGTTGGTGCATACATGGGGACTGGTCCGAAGAGGCTGGCAATCCCAACGGGAGGAATTGGAGATTGCAGTGAATGGGAGACCCATGGCCCGGAGTTCTGGGACCGGACGCGCACCCTGCGAAACCAGTCAGGGGCAGCCTGGGTTAGTGCGCAACCGGGTGCCCAGGCCGGGGCCTCAAAGGAGCCAAGTCTAGAGACGGAAGTGGTATGCGAATTCAGGGGCACGGAGCTCACTCCTGGACGGACAGATACACAGCCCAGCACCTGTGATCAGAGACCTGGGATGCCGACTGCCTCCGTGGGAGAGGGACAGGGGAGCCTCATCAAGCTCCATTGAGGGAAACCACAGACCTCCTGGACTTCTCACTCAGTGTAGAGCCCAGGCAACCAAGAGGGGTGCTGCAAATTCCTAACAACTGGGCTGAAAGCAGGATAGCAGCTAAGTGTGCAGCTTAGGAAGGAAGAAAAGGAAACCTGATATTTTCCCAGCCTGTCGCAGACAGAAGGACTGGAGAAGCAGCCCTGACTGGACATTTTTAAAGCCAGCCAACAGAAGTTTTTTTGTTGTTTTGTTTTATTTTGTTTTTTTCTTCTTTCTTTTGTTTTCTCTTTGTTTCTTTGTTTGTTTTCCCCCACCCTTCTTACTATATGTCCTTCTATATTTTTAATTCCTTCTACATCCCCTTCATTTAGTATTCCTAGTTTTCTTTTTATTTCTCATTTTCTTCTTATTATTTATTTTATTTTATTTTAGCATTATTTTTCTTTATCTTTCTTTTTCCTTTTTTTCTTTCTTTTTCTTCTTTCTCTCGCTTCCCCTCTCTTCTTTATACACAGATGAGACATTAAAACCGGGAATCATGAAGAGAATAGAGTGGGACCCAGACAAGAGTCAGCCCAAAAAACAGAGAGTGACACAAAATTAATTTTGCGGCTCCAGAGAACTTGAAAGATCAATTTAAGAATCAGAGGCTAGCAAGAAGAGTCCCACAAACAATGGGAAGACAAAGAAACAATCCCCAAATGAAAGGAAAGGATGAAGACCCAGAAAGGATGTTAAATGAAACAGAGGCAAGCCAAACATCAGATATTGAGATCAAAGCATATGTTATCAGGCAGCTCAAGAAACTCGAGAGCCTTGATGAATTCACAGAAAATTACCAGAAACTACAGGGAAACTATAATGAACTCATTGAAAACTATGTCAACGTGAAAAAGGAAATAGAAACTATCCACAAGGGCCAAGAGGAAGTGAAGAATACAATATCAGAACTGAAGAACACAATAGAAGGAATCAAAAGCAGGCTCAATGAGGCAGAGGATTGGATCAACGAGCTGGAGAACAAGGTTGAAAAAAGCACCCAAAAAAAGCAAGAACAGGAAAAGAGGCTCAGAAAGAATGAAGATGTATTAAGGGAAATGCAGGACAACAAGAAACGTAACAATATTCATATAATAGGGATACCAGAAGGAGAGGAAGAGCAGCAAGGGATGGAAAACCTGTTCGAAAAAGTCATGATGGAAAACTTCCCTAATCTGATGAGAGAAAAAGCCACACAAATCCAGGAAATATAGAGAGTCCCATTCAAAAGGAACCCAACAGGCCCACTTCAAGACATATCATCATTAAAATGGCAAAATTCCAAGACAAAGAGAGAATCCTAAAGGCAGCGAGGCAGAAGCAGGAAGTAACATACAAGAGAACCCCGATAAGGTTAGCAGCTTTCTTCTCAATGGAAACACTCCAAGCCAGAAGGGAATGGCAAGTAATGAGAACCAGAGGACTGCAACCAAGAATACTCTACCCAGCAAGGCTCTCAATCAAGATAGATGGCAAATAAGGAGCTTCCCAGACAAAAGAAGTCTAAAAGAATGCATTTCAGCAAACCAGCTCTGCAAGAGATGCTAAAGGGACTGATTTAAGGAAAGGAAAGGAAAGAGAGAGAGTGAGGAACACAGGTACAAAAAAAAATGGCAATGAATAAGTACCTATCTATAATAATCTTAAACGTAAATGGATTAAATGCTCCAATTAAAAGACATAGAACAGTGGAATGGATAAGAAAGCATGATCCACACATATGCTGCCTGCAAGAGACCCCCCTCAGGACAAAAGACTTACACAGACTGAAAGTGAAGGGCTGGAAACAAGTTTTCCAAGCAAATGAACAAGAAAAGAGAGCTCGGGTAGCAATACTCATATTAGACAAAATAGACTTCAAAAAAAGGGCCATCAAGAGAGATCCAGAAGGACACTTTATAATACTAAAGGGAAGAATCCACCAAGAAGACATAAACATTGTAAATAAATATGCACCCAACACAGGAGCACCCAAATACATAAAGAAAATCTTGGAGGACTTCAAGAAAGACATTGATAGCAACACAATTATAGTAGGGGACTTAACACCCCACTGTCAAAAATGGACAGATCCTCCAAACAAATAATCAGCAAAGACATTGTGGCATTGAACAATTCCCTAGAAGAAATGGACTTAACTGATATATATACGGCCCTTCACCCGAAAGAAGCTTAATACATATTCTTTTCAAATGCACATGGAACATTTTCAAAAATAGACCATGTGATAGGACACAAAACAAGCCTCAACAAAATCAAGAAAATTGAAATCATACCAAGTATTTTCTCTGACCACAAGGGACTGAAATTAGAAACCAACCCCAAGGAAAAAAAACCCAAAACACTCAAAATCATGGAGACTGAATAGCATGCTATTAAACAATGAATGAGTCAAGGATGAGATTAGGGAAGAAATCAAAAAGTTCCTTGACATAAATGAAAATGAACTGACAACAACCCAAAACTTCTGGGACACAGCGAAGGCAGTCCTAAGAGGAAAGTTCATAGCAATACAGATCTACCTAAAAAATGAAAAAAGAAAAACAAACAAACAAAAAAAACAGAAACAGTTTACACAAACAACCTAAGCCTACACCTACAAGAACTCGAGGAACAACAGCAAGAACAACCCAGAGCAAGCAGAAGGAAGGAAATAACCAAGATCAGAGCAGAATTAAATGACATAGAGAGTAAAAGGACAATTCTAAGAATCAATGAATACAGGAAATGGTTCTTTGAAAAGATAAACAAAATAGACAAGCCTTTAAGCAGGCTCATTAAGAAAAAAAAGAGAGGACCCAAATAAACTCAATCAGAAATAAAACAGGAGATATTATAACTGATGACACAGAAATACAAAGGATTTTAGACACTACTATGAAGAACTGTATGCCAAAAAATATGAAAACCTAGGAGAAATGGACAAATTTTTAGAAAAATATAATCTTCCAAAACTCAATAAAGAAGAAGCAGAAAGCCTGAACCAACCAATAACAGCAGATGAAATTGAAGCAGTAATTAAAAAACTTCCAACACACAAAAGCCCTGGATCAGATGGTTTCACAGGAGAATTCTACAAAGCATTTAAGGAAGAACTAACACCTATCCTTAACAGACTATTCCAAAAAATCCAAAATGATGGAAGGCTCTCAAACTCTTTTTATGATGCCAGCATCATCCTAATCCCCAAACCAGAAAAAGACACAACAAAGAAAGAAAACTTCCAGTACCAAGCTGTTTTGATTACAGTGGCCTTGTAATATAGTTTGATATCAGGAATTGTGATCCCTCCTGCTTTGCTCTTCGTTCTCAGAATTGCAGCTGATATTCAGGGATGTTTATGGTTCCATATAAATTTTTGAAGTGTTTGTTCTATATCCATGAAATATGTCATTGGTACTTTGATAGGGATTGCATTGAATCTATATAATGCTTTGAGGAGTATGGACATTTTGATGATGTTGATTCTTCCAATCCATGAGCATGATATATGTTTCCATTTGTTTGTTTCTTCCATGATTTCTCTCTTCAGTGTTGTGTAGTTTTCTGAGCACAGGTCTTTTACCTCCTTGGTTAGGTATATTCACAGGTATTTTATTTTTTTTTGTCGCTATATCAAATGGGATTTTTTTCCTGATTTCTGTTTCTGCTGTTTCACTGTTGGTATGCAAAAATGCCTTTGATTTCTGAATATTTACTTTATATCACTCTGTCTTGCCAAATTCAATTATTAGATCGAGTAATTTTTTGGCGGAGTAGAATAGAGAGCTCAGAAATAAACCCAAGTCTCTACGAGCAATTAATCTTCAACAAAGGGGGCAGAAGCATAAAATGGAATAAAAATAGCCTCTTCAACAAATGGTGTTGGGAAATCTGGATGGCTACCTGCAAAAAAATGAAACTCGAGCACCAACTTACACTATACACAAAAATAAATTCAAGGTGGATAAAAGACTTAAATGTAAGTCGTGACACCATAAAAGTTCTAGAGGAAAACATCGGTAGGAAAATCTCAGACATTCCATGCAGCAACATCTTCAATGATGTGTCCCCTAGAGCTAGGGACATAAAGGAAAGAACAAACAAATGGGATCTTATCAAAATAAAGAGCTTCTGTGGGGCTAAAGAAAATAGTATTAAAATAAAAAGAGAACCAACCATTTGGGAAAACATATTTGCCAATGATACCTCAGACAAGGGTCTGATCTCCAAAATATATAAAGAGCCCATACGACTCCAGTCCAGGAAGATAAAAAACCCAATTAAAAAATGGGCAAAAGACATTAACAGACACTTCTCGAAAAAGGACATACAGAGGGCCCAGAGTCATATGAAAAGATGCTCAACATCATTAGCCATCAGAGAGATGCAAATTAAAACCACAATGAGATATCACCTCACACCAGTCAGAATGGCCATCATCAACAAAGCAACAGATAACTGTTGGAGGGGATGTGGAGAAAAGGGAACCCTACAGCACTATTGGTGGTAATGCAGACTGGTGCAGCCATTGTGGAAAACAGTATGGAACTTCCTCAGAAAAACGAAAATGGAACTGCCTTTTGGCCCAGCAATTCCACTACTGGGATTATACCCTAAGAATCCTGAAAAAACAATTCAAAAGAACCTTTGCACCCCTATGTTCATAGCAGCACAATTCACAATAGCCAAGTGCTGGAAACAACCTAAGTGCCCATCTACAAATGAATGGATCAAGAAACTATGGTACATTTACACAATGGAATTCTACGCAGCAGAAAGGAAGAAGGAGCTTATACCCTTTGTAATAGTGTGGATGGAACTGGAGAGCATTATGCTAAGTGAAGTAAGCCAGGCAGTGAGGGACAAATACCATATGATCTCACCTTTAACTGGATCATAATCAACAAAAGCAGAAAGCAAGCAAAACATAACCAGAGACATTGAAACTAAGAACAGTCTAACAATAGCCAGGTGGGAGGGGGGAGGGGACAATGGAGAGAAAGGTTTTCAGGAATCACTGTAGAGGACACATGGACAGAACTAAGGGGGAGGAGGGAGGCTGGGGGGAGGAGGGGTTGGAAGGGGATGGAGGAGGGGAGGGGTGACGTTGCAAGTAACTGTAATTGAACAACAATAAAGTAATTATTTTAAAAAACAATCCATGGAACACTTTTAAAATTGATCTTGTTAGTAATATCACAAAATATTGATTATTTACAAATTTCATAAGTTAAAATGTCAGTGCTTTTGAGCAGCAATCAACTGGGTTAGCTTTGGGACCAGATTACAATTATGATAGGATTTACAGACATACCTAGAACAATCTAAAGGAACAAATGCACATCGTAGAAACATTTACATCATGGCCAATATCCACACATAGCTTTAGCTGCCTGAGCTCAGATATCTCCTTACTTTCAGGGAACCAGAAACTCAATAAAGTAGAATGAAAAGACCATGAGTATGGAGTCATCATACCAGGCTAGAATCTAGCTCAGCAATTTGCCAACAGGGTGATGTTGGGCAGAGTGTTCAGTATCTGCCCATCTTTTTTATGGACATCACAATCTGGACCACATGTGCTTGTGCAAAAGACTAATGTGGTAGAGGAGATGAAGCATTTAGCATAGAACAAACAAGGTTCACTACATTATTTCTTTGTCTATGTGTTTTCAGATTTCGCTATAGGTTCACATTTTGATATTATTCACAGTTGCCCTGTGAAGATGATACCTATACTAATAGTCTATGCTGTGCCCATTTTAGATACAGCCACTGAAAACTGCTATGCCTAGTACCTAATTATTCAAGATAGATAAGGTCTATCTATTTGTCTATCATATATCATCTACCTATCTGTATGTGGTGAGAGAAGCTTCTCAATGGTTATATCCTTGGATTTTGTAATTAATTTTCTTGAGCTTCATACTTCCACTTAAAAAAGAATAATTTCCCCTAAATTCTCAGTAATTATGTACATTGTTAAAAGCATAGATAATTGGTACATACTTACATGCTTCCTTGATTGCTGTATCACCTGTTATTTAAAATTCTCGAACAGAGTATGAGATCACTGCCTGTTACAGGGGTTGAGCTACAACTCAGGTAATGATGCCACTCTAGTCAGGCAGCCATATTTGCCTTCCATTAGACAGAACTCATCTTCCAAGACAGCAATTGCAAGAGCTTCTATTATTCATATCTGGATAATCATCTGAAGCTTGGCTAATTAACATATGTATTTGAAGTGAAGTTTGTAGCTTGTTAATAAGCTGATACACATAGAAAAGTTGTTTCTTTTTATAAATTACTTTATTGTTGTTCAATAAAAGTTGTCTGAAATTTCTCCCCTTCCCTCCCCCAACGCTATCCAAACCTATCTCCCTCCCTCTCTTGCTTCTACCCTCCCCCTTGGCTTTGTCTATGTGTCCCTTATAGTGGTTCCTGAAATCCCTTCTCCCCACAGTCCCCTTCTCATCCCCCCTGGCTATTGTTAGATTGTTCTTAATTTCAACAACTCTGGTTATATTTTGCTTCCTTTTTTCCTTTGTTGATTATGTTCCAGTTACAGGTGAGATCATATGGTAATTGTCCCTCAGCACCTGGCTTATTTCGCTTAGCATAATGCTCTCCAGTTTCATCCATAGTGTCTCAAAGGGTATAAGCTCCTTCTTTCTCTCTGCTGCACTGAATGACATTGTGTAAATGTACCATAATTTCTTGATCTATTCATTTGCTGATAGGCACTTAGGTTGCTTCCAGCACTTGGCTATTGTAAATTGTGTTGCCATGAACATTGGGGTGCATAAGTTCTTTTGGACTGGTGTTTCAGGGCTCTTAGTGTATGATACCAGCAGTGGAATTGCTGGGTCAAAATGCAGTTCCATTTTCAGTTTTCTGAGGAAGTTCCATACTGTTTTCCACAGTAGCTTCACCAGTCTGCATTCCCAAAAACAGTGTAGTAGGGTTCCCTATTCTGCACATCCTCTCCCACACTTGTCTGTTGCTTTGTATTTGATGGCCATTCTGACCAGTGTGAGGTGGTATCTCATTGTGGTTTTAATTTGCATCTCTCTGATGGCTGGTGATGCTTAGCATCTTTTCATATGTCTCTGGGCCCTCTGTATGTCCTCCTTGGAGAAGTGTCTGTTCAAGCCCTTTGCCCGTTTTTTAATTGTTTTTTTTGTTTGTTTTTTGTTTTTTTTTTTTCGTTTGTTTGTTTTCTTGGAATGGAGTCATGTGTGTTCTTCATATATTTTGGAGCTCAAACCCTTGTCCAAGGTATCATTGGCAAATATGTTTTCCGATAAAGTTGGTTCTCTTTTCATTTTAATGCTATTTTCTTTAGCCATACAGAAGCTTTATAATTTGATGAGGTCCTGTTTGTTTAGTTTTTCCTTTATGTCCCTTGCTTTAGTGGACATATCAGTGAATATGTTGCTGCATGGAATGTCTGAGATTTTCCTGCCAATGTTTTCCTCTAGAACTTTTATGCTGTCGTGATTTATATTTAAGTCTTTTATCCACCTCTAATTTATTTTTGTTTATGGTGTAAGTTGGTGATCGAGTTTCATTTTTTTGCATGTAGCTGTCCAGATCTCCCAACACCATTTGTTGAAGAGGCTGTTGTTATTCTATTTTATGTTTATTCCCCCTTTGTCAAACATTAATTGGCCATAGAGACTTGGGTTTCTTTCTGGGCTCTCTGTTTTCTTCCATTGGCCTGTGAGCCTGTTTTTATGCCAGTACCAGTCTGTTTTGATTATAGTGGCCTTGTAATACTGTTTGATATCAGGTATTGTAATTCCTCCTGCTTTGTTCTCCTTTCTCAAAATTGCTGCAGCTATTCAGGGTTGTTTATGGTTCCATATAAATTTCTGAAATGTTTGTTCTATATCTGCAAAATATGTCATTCATACCTTTATAGGGATTGCATTGAATCTATAGATCGCTTTTGGTAGTGTGGCCATTTTGTTGATGTTAATTCTTCTAATCCATGAGCATGGTACACGCTTCCATTTGTTTGTGTCCTCATTAATTTCTTTCCTCAGTGATGTGTAGTTTTCTATGTATAGGTTTTTACCTCTTTGATTAGGTTTATTCCTGGGTACTTTATTTTTCTTGTTGTTATATCAAATGGGAATTTTTCCTGATTTCAGTTTCTGATGTTTCATTGTTGGTGTACAAATATGCGTTTGATTTTTGAGTATTGACTTTGTATCCAGCTGTTTTGCCAAATTCATTTTTAGGTCGAGTAGATATTTGGTGGAGTCTCTAGGATGTTCTATATACACTATCATGTCATCTGCAAACAAGGACAGTTTTGCTTCCTCCTTTCCAATTTGGATGCCTTTTATTTCCTTTTCTTGTCTGATTGCTGTGGCAAGGACTTCCAGTACTATGCTGAATAGGAGTTGTGAAAGCAGGCATCCTTGTCATTTTCCTGATCTCAATGCTCTAACTTTTTGCCCATTGGCTATGATGTTGGATGTAGTTCTTTCATAGATGGCCTTTATTATGTTGAGGAATGCTCCCTCTATTACCACTTTGCTGAGTGTTTTTATCATAAATGGATGTCGTACCTTATCAAATGCTTTTTCTGCATCTATTGATATGATCACGTGATTTTTGTGTTTCATTTTGTTTATGTAGTGTATTATGTTTGATTTGAAAATATTGTACCATCCTTGCATCTCTGGGATGAGTCACACTTGGTCATGGTATGTGATCTTTTTAACATATTTCTGGATGTGGTATGCCAGTATTTTGTTGAGGATTTTAGCATCTATGTTCATCAGCCATATTGGCTAGAAGTTTTCTTTCTTTGTTGTGTCTTTATCTGGTTAGGGGATTAGGATGATGCTGGCTCCATAAAAAGAGTTTGGGAGTCTTCCGTAATTTTGGATTTTTTTGAATAGTGTGTGAAAGATAGGAGTTAGCTCTTCCTTAAATGCTTTGTAGAATTCTGTGAACCATCCAGTCCAGGGCTTTTGTGTGTCGGGAGTTTTTTGATTACTGTTTCAATTTTATCTGCTGTTATTGGTTGGTGCAGGCTTTCTGCTTCTTCTTCATTCAGTTTTGGAAGATTATATTTTTCTAAAAATTTGTCTATTCCACCTAGGTTTTCATATTTCTTGGCATACAGTTCTTCATAGTAGTTTCTTACAATCTTTTGTATTTCTGTGGCATCAGTTTTAATCTCAGATATTTCATTTCTGATTGTGTTTATTTGGGTCCTCTCTCTTTTTTTCTTGATGAACCTGCCTAAAGGCTTGTCAAGTTTGTTTATCCTTTCAAAGAACCTGGATTCATTGATCCTTGGAATTGTGCTTTTGGTCTCTATGTCATTTAATTCTGCTCTGATCTTGGTTATTTCCTTCCTTTTACTTGCTCTGGGCTGTCTTTGTTGTTGTTCCTCGAGTTCTTGTAGATGTATAGTTAGGTTGTTAGTTTGAAATGTTTCTATTTTCTTTAGGTACAGCAGTATCACTATGAACTTGCCTCTCTGGACTGCCTTTGCTTTGTCCCATAAGTTTCAGATTGTTGTGAGTTCATTTTCATTTGTTCAAGAAACTTTTTGATTTCTTCCCTTATGCCATTCTTGACCCATTCATTGTTTAATAGCATGCTATTCAATTTCCATGAGTTTGAGTGTTTTGGAATTTTTTTCCTGAGGTTGGTTTCTAGTTTAAGTCCCTTGTGGTCTGAGAAAATGCTTGACATGATTTCAGTTTTCTAGAATTTGTTCAGGCTTGTTTTGTGTCCTATCATGTGGTCTAACTTTGAAACTGGTCCATGTGTGTTTGAAAAGAATGTGTATTTTTATTCTTTAGGATGAAAGACTCTCTATATAATTAAGTCCATTTGATCTGTTCAATGCCACAATATCTTTGTTGGTATATTGTTTGGACAATCTGTCCATTTTTGACAGTGGGGTATAAAATCCCCTACTATATTTGTGTTGCTGTCAATATCTTTCTTGAAGTCCTGCAAGATTTTCTTTTTGTATTTGGGTGCTCCTATGTTGGGTGCATATATGTTCACAATGTTTATGTTTTCTTAATGGATTCTTCCCTTGAGTATTATAAAGTGACCTTCAGGGTTTCTTTTTGTGGCTCTTCTTTTGAAGTCTATTTTGTCCAATATGAATATTGCTACACCGGCTTTTTTTTTTTCCTGTCCATTTGCTTGGAATATTTGTTTCCAGCCCTTCACTTTCAGTCTGTTTGGTCTTTTCTTGTGAGGTGGGTCTCTTGTAGGCAGCATATGTGTGGGTCATGTTTCCTTATCCATTTTGCTATTTTATGTCTTTTGATTGGGGCATTTAATTTATTTACATTTAAGGATATTATTGATAGGTACTTATTCATTGACATGTTTTATACCTGTGTTTCTCACTCTTTCACTGTTTTTCTTGTTCTTAAGGAAATCCTTTAGCATCTATTTCAGAGCTGGTTTGGAAGAAATATATTCTTTGAGGCTTCTTTTGTCCAGGAAGCTCCTTATTTGGCCTTTCAGTTTTTTAAAGATTTTATTTATTTATTTTAGAAAGAGGGGAAGGGAGGGCGACAGAGAGGGAGAGAAACAGCAATGTATGGTTGCCTCTCACATGGCCCTCACTGGGGACCCGGCCCGCAACCCAGGCATGTGCCCTGACGGGGAATCGAACTGGGACCCTCTGGTTCCCAGCCCACGCTCAATCCACTGAGCTACACCAGCCAGGGCTGGCCTTTCATTTTAATTGAGAGCCTTGCTAGATAAAGTAGTTCTGGTTGCAGGCCTCTGGTTCTCATTACCTGGAATATTTCTTTCAATTCCCTTCTGGCTTGGAGTGTTTCCTTTGAGAAGTCAGCTGCTAACCTTATTGGGGTTCCCTTGTATGTTACTTCCTGTTTCTCCCTTGCTACCTTTAAGATTCTCTGTTTGTCTTGGAATTTTGCCATTTTAATTATGATATGTCTTAAAGTGGATCTCTTTGGGTTCCTCTTGATTGGACTGTGTGTGTCCTGTATTTGTATGAATTCTTCTCTCATCAAATTAGGAAAGTTTTCCATCATTACTTTTTCAGACAGGTTTTCTATCCCTTGCTCTTCTTCTCTTCCTTCTGGTATCCCTATTATATGGGTATTATTATGTTTCATGTTTTCCTGCATTTCCCTTAATCCCTCTTCATTTTGTCTAAGCCTCATTTCCTTTTCTTGCTCTTTCTGGGTGTTTTTTTCTACCTTGTCGTCTAGGTCACTAATCTGATTCTCTGCTTCATCGAGCCTGTTTATCATTCTTTCTACTGTGTTCTTCAGTTCAGAAATTGTATTCTTCTTTTCCTCTTGGTCCTTGTCGATAGTTTCTATTTCCTTTTTCATGTTGATATAGTTTTCAGTGAGTTCATTTGTAGTTTCCCTGCAGTTTCTATGAGCTCATTGATCTTCCTTATAGCCATTGCTTTGAACGCAATATCTGATAGTTGACTTGAATCTCTTTCATTTAGTATTCTTTCTGAGGCTTCCTCCTTTCATTTGGGGATTGTTTCTTTGTCTTTCCATTGTTCGTGAGAGTCTTCTTGCTAGCCTCTGTTTCTTAAATTGATCTGTTTTGACTCCCTGGGTTTATGGTATGAACTTCTATGGGAGAATACCTGTGAGATTCAGTGGTACAGTCTCCTTAATCTCCTGAGATTGCTGTTCTTGGGATGTCTTTATTTTGTCTTTCTGTATGTCTTTGGGTTTTGATTGTTGTTGAGTCTTTCTTTGGTGGGTCCTTTCCTCCAGCTGGTTAACCGAGGGCCTTGTATTCTGTTTTGCAGGTGTGGACAGGTTGTGTTGAAGCTGATTCTTCTATGTGAACAAGGTTTTGAAGCTTCTTTCTCACTCTTGTTCAGTTTTTTTTTTTTTTTATTTTGTGGGTAATGTCTCCACCAATTGGTTGTATTTCCAGGTCTGTCCTAGATTGAGATTAATGCAGTTTCCACTCCCTCCTTCACCTTCTTCTATTGTTATCTGTTGGTGGTTCCTTCATTCATGGCTTTCCTCTTCCAGCAGGTATCCTGGTGTCCACAGCTTCTACCTATTCTTTTTTGTGATCTTTTAGAGAGGGAAGACAAAATGGTTTAAGACAACAGGAGTTTATTCTATGATATTTAATGTAACACCCCTTAGGGAAGAGATAGGAGATCCTTTGGATATGTACAGTATTAACAGGGATATTTCACCCAACTAGCCACTTTTAAGAAAGTGTGGGAAGTCAGTGAGAGTCTTGCTGGGGTGGCGGAAGAATTGTGAGTTGGATCTAGAAAGCAGTGAGCTTGTGTGAGGTCAGATTATGACGTAAAGTGAGAATAAAGGACAGAAAGTAGGTGTAGTGTGCAAGAGAATAGAGTTAACCACAACAGTAGTAAAGTTCAGGAAACAGTGGAGTGGGCTAAAACCTGGGTGGGGGTTCTGTGTAGTATTTACAATTGTATGGAATGGCAATTATTTACAATAATAATGGAGCAGCAATCATATGATAGAGTCTATGTGATCTGGAAACAGGATTAAGAAATATAAGACCTATAGTGGTGTGTTAATGGAGCACAAGTTAGTGAAAGACAGTAAGTTAAAAGTACACTATGCATGAGAGAATAAGGGAAACCAGTCAAACAATGCAATTCAACCAGTCAAGTGAAGAAGACTAAACAGAAAGAAGGGAAATACATAAATACTAGTAAAATGAAGGATGTAAGAATAATGAACAAATAATAATACAAATATACAATAACTTGCAAGTCCTCTGGAGTAGCAAAGTGAAATTTGTCTCACTGTCTCAGCTGTTGGGGTGACCCCTCTTTGGGTCCAACTCTGTTTTTTTCACAGTTCCTGGTTTTATTGTCTCACTTGTGGGAATTATTATTAAAAAACAACAACAATAACAATAACAATAACAAAAAGCCTCCTGCTGGCTTCAAACTGGCTAAGCCAGTTGTGCTGGAATTTCTGTCTGTAGCAGGCTAAAGGGGAATTGGTTTCTCTTTTCTCCCTTCCTGAATGACACTGGACCTGTCTCTGGCCCAGTTCCTCGGTACCCTTCTGCGCCCAGCGTAGGCCTTCAGTCCACCAGTTGTGCTGTCCTTGAGGAACACCAATTAGAGGCAATTCACACACTCCCTTCTTGCTCTTTGCTGTCCTAGATGCTAGGGACTCTCAGTGCCCCTTCAGGCTAGTTCAGCTCCCCCACTGTGTTAAGTCTTTCTGGGGATTGCTGACTCCCTGATTGCAGGGGAGGGGTTCTGCCCATGGCTGCCTGGCTGCCACTAAGGATGCTGGTGCAGGCCTCCTCTGCTGTTTCCTTGGGGGAGCTTGGGTCAGGCATGCTCAGTCAAGGGCCTGCATGTGTGACAGGTTGATCAGTCACCAGCTCCACATTGGGTGTGCACCATCCCTGGGGCTGCATGCGTGTGCTCAGGATCTTCCTTGATGTGCATTCTCCTAGAGTTCCTTGATGCGCACTCTCCAGGGAGCTATGGTTGTGAGAAGGAGGAGGGGTGGTGGCTGGTTGGCTGCTGAAAGATAGTTCCCCAAACAGCTTCTGTGTGTCTCTTTCTTTACTTTTTCTTTTTGAAAAAGTCCTCATGTTCAAGCCTGCCACTCCATGCAAGGGCCTGGCCTCTCACTCAGCCGAGTTTTCCAACCAGATCGGGGACTATGCAGGTCAGGGCCTCTCACGGCCCAACTCTCAATTCTCCCCAGCAGGTGCACACAGTCTCCGTGGGTGCTCACAGCCCCCATGTATTTGCCACTTCATCCTTATTCCCCTCCCTTAGGCCTCAAGCAACCATGTCTCTCCTGGTGCTTCCCCAACCTTGTTTGGCAGGGGAGGGAGCCATTGGCATGACTCTCTCCCAAAAACCCTGTGGCAGTCCGGCTGGCACAGGGCCCGGGGCTACTGCCGCCCAGGTCCCCACGCTGGTCCCAGAGACCCTATTGTCCTGAAGCTCTCTACTTGCCATCTGATTTTTCTATGTCCTGTACAATTTTGGTCTTCAGTTTTCATATATGCTGGGGTACTGTTGGCTGTTTGCCCTGTTTCTCAGAAGATAGGCTAGGTGTTTCACCCATGCACAGGGGGAAGTGGACTCCGCTCCTACCTATTTTTCCGCCATCTTTTTGAAAAGTTGTTTTCATTTGGTGAAATTGAAGGTAAGTGGGTTGGCTAAAGTATTGTGATCTTTCCCTGCATGAGCCAGGGTAAGCAACAAGAAGATCCATGATCCTGAGTGATTTTGCTCAAGGAGTAAACTTTTTCTGGTTCCATATTCAAACAGGAATCCTGAAACTAGCCACAAAATGAGCCTGTTGCCTCAAGCCAACTTTCCAAACAAGGTGGTATTTAGAGCACCTACAAGAACAGAAAACAAGGACTTCATTGAGCTTTCAGAACAAGTTGTAGGAGCTGCTTCTGTGCTTCCCTGGTAGGAAGTATTTAACTTCAAAGGTCTGCAGGTGTGTCAGAATTTTATCTGTAACTGGCTTTCTTGTGGATTAGAAACCAGGTCATTGTGGGGAGAAGTCGACATTCACCCACCTACCTCTAACTTCTTTGGAGACCAACATTTTCCAACAACAACCAAAAAAAACCCTAAGAGTTCAGCATGATCGAGTCACCTAAGGTTGACAGGTGACACTAATGAGGTTTAGTGATGATCACAAAAATAATCATGAGTACTACTAATCTTATTTAGGTCCCCCTGAGTTCCAGATAGGAGGTGTTTCTTCAGTAAGATTAGCACTTGGGCCAATGTGTCAGGTCCTGTCATATTTAGGTGATTTTAAATTGTTACATTTATCATTTCTGCTTATGCTAACTGAATGTGCTTTTGCCTTTCTTACCTGAAGAGGTTTCAATCTGGGTGAGAACTGCTAGCTAAACAGGCACCCAAGTTCATTTTAATATCTTGCATGCTCTACTCAAATCTCTGTTGAAGAGAGGTTGGTTTGAGTCCCATGCAGAAAAGAAATGAGAAAACCCATACAGGTTCCCCCACTGTCTGAAGGTAGAGTGTTTCAATGAAATGGCTTAAAGTAAGGAATAAATTATTAGTTTACTGTGGAGTCCTCCCATTCCCAGTTTGCTCTCCATAGGTTCTTGGACAGAATGCCCCTGAGATTTATCACAGTCAACCTTCATTTAAGGGCTGAAATGAAAGTTTTAAATTTCTGGAAAGTTTGATTAATTTATCTTAATAGGGAAATTTCCATTTATAGAGATGAAGACTTTCTTAAAATAAAAGAACATTGTGGGGGTAAATACAGACAACTTTAATTGAACAACAATAAAATCATTTTAAAAATAAAAAAACAAATACAAGAAAATGTCCATTCCACCCAGTTTTTATGAGTGTGGCAAACACCCATGTGCACATTGCCCACCTTTTACAAATTAATCTCCAAACAAATGGTGCTGTATTGCTTAGGACATTCTTAAAATAAGAAATACAATTTTGGGTAATGCAGTAACTCTACTCATTCTATTGGCTTCTTTCACCAAAGACAACTTCTGTTTGGAAGACAGATTGCATCTCTCTGATCCATATCTTAAAAATCAACATATATGTATGTACCCATAAATATAATACATGGTGTTTGTTGTTTTTATTTTTTTAATTTATTTTATCATTGTTCAAGTATGGTTGTCTCATTTTACCCCCCAAACCCACCCATCCCCCCTTGGTTTTGTTAATATGACCTTTATAGTTGTTCCTGAAAACCCTCCCCTCTTTCCCCCCCAATATCCCCTCCCACCTCCCCTGTGTTTACTGTCATTTTTTTTTTCTTAATTTCAATGTCTCTGGTTGTATGTTGCTTGCTTGTTTTTTTTTTTTTTTTTTTTTGTCGATTAGTTTCCTCTTAAAGGTGATATCACATGGTATTTGACTTTCACCGTCTGGCTTATTTCACTTAGCATAATGCTCTCCAGTTCCATCCATGCTGTTGCAAAGGGTAGGAGCTCTTTCTTTCTGCTGCATAATATCCCATTGTGTGTGTGTGTTTTTTTTTAAATTTACATGAATGCAGCATTAGTTTTTAATCCTCACCCGAGGATATGTTTTTATTGATTTTACAGAGAGGGGAAAAGGGAGAGAAAGAAAAAAATTGATATAAGAGAGGAGCATCAATCAGTTGCCTCCAATACACAACCCTACCAGAAACGGGACCCAAAACCTAGGTATTTGCCTTGACTGGGAATAGAACCAGCAACTTTTTTTTTTTTAAGGTACAAGACAATACTCCATTCAACTTAGTCACCTGACCAGGGCATGGATAGCTATCATTTTTATACATAACATTTGCCACTTGCTTTATTTCTCAATGTTAGATTTTAGAAAACCATCTATGTTGAAATAAGTAGATACAGTTTATTAATTTTAAACCCTTAATTTACCTAGTCATTACTAATTAATGGATATTTAGATAACATCAACTTCTGAGTATTTAAAAACAAGAAAGCACTTCAATGAACATTCTTCCTTGTGCAATGTGGACGTTTCTCTATGGTTTACACCTGGAATGGAAATGGGTAGGTTACTGGGTAGCTAGAAAAGCTCAACTTTACTAGAACATTGTAAAATTGCCTTATGAAATGCTTGCACTGTTTTATACTTCAGCCATAAACAGAGAAATTTACCAGATCTTTATTCTAAAAAGCTAATCCTCAAAAGGAGTCCGGAGATGAACAGGAAACAAAAAATAAAAAATAAAAGGAAGATGCAGCTGGTGGTGTGTAAGAAGTCCCATCATGGAAGCTTTACAGGTCCCCCCTGGAGAGTTCTGGCTTTAAATAAGCAATAAAAGCTTTCAAAGTCCCTAATATGCATTCTGGCTAACAGGTGAATACTTCTTTTGCTTTTTTCTTGAAACTTAAATGAATTGCTTAAGCAAGAGCCATGAAAATTGGTCATAGTCTCAAATATTTATTGATTCAGATTTTTGGAATGCCAAGAGTCAGTTGTTTGTGGAATCTTTCCTGCCTTTTTTTTTTTTGCGGGTGTGTGTGTGTGTGTGTGTGATAATTTGCTGAGTATTCTCTTCCCTCCAATATCTGTCAGTCGGAAATCTTATAAGATGTCTTACATGTTCAATGAAAAAAGTTATGTCCAGCACTATAGGATTCCATGAAGAAGTCATCAAAGTAGATTAAAATCTACTTAAAAATGATGAATGATTTTCCACCAAGTTCTGAAGCTGCTAAGTTTGGCTAATTTAATGCAATGCAGAGAATACTTTTTTCTGTCTCTCTTGTCACCATTTTTTTTTTTATCCCAGATGTGACTCACTGTTCTGGGCAAAGGCAGACTTAACCTTCTTCTGAAGCTGCATTTCTGTTCTATCTTCTGACAGCCATCCTGAAAGATGGCTCTTTGAACAAGCATGAAGTATGATTCCTGGATGCCTGGGCTGGTTCACCTTCCTTGGAGTATTCTAGAGTCAGGTCTCTATTCCCTTAGAAGCAAGGTTCAGCACCCATCTCTCAATTGCTAAACCCACTTGTTACATATTTCTTCCAGTCTCTATACATAATGCCAGAGGCAGAGCAATCCAGACCCTGAGGATAGCAATAAATGCTAAATTAGTACTTCAACACTTTTAAAGAGGTGTGTGCCTACACAAAAAAAAATAGGGATTGTTTCATCTGCAAATTCTTTCATTCTGAATTATTACATTTGAAAATAAAAGAAGGATACCTTAACAGAAGAGAGGTAAAAAAGAAGCCAAAACCTCAAGAAAGCAGTTGTGGGGTGAATGAAGCTGGCCTTCCTATTAGGGACTAGAACTCTACCCCTAGTCCCTGCTTCTCTGTGTGTGCTTGCTTGTTTCTGCATGGCTGGTTATAAGAATGAAGCTGGACCTATATGACTTCTCCCAGAACCTTGGAACTTACCTCCTTATAATACTGGGACCACAGAGGAAAAAGAACCTTCTACCTAACATTCAGTTAACAAAATATATCCTCATAGAGAACTCTGATTGGTTCAGCCTGGTTAGTTCAGACCACCAGTGTCTAGGGTATCAGAGACTTATGTCTGATAGTCCTTACCAGAACCAATGGTGGAATGGGAGAAATAAGCATGTCACCTGAAAGAAGGGAAGTTCTGTTCTGGATATGTTAGCATAGGTAGTGAAATGTTCATAAAGGAAGAGAACTAAGGAAATCAGACATTAAGCACAATCAGCTAGGCAACAGAAGCAGGCTTGCTTCCCTGAGAAGTAACATCTTCACACATTCCCCAGGAAATGGCTGGTCTGTTCCCAAAATATCGCTGGGGAAAGGGAATAGAACAACAAAGGAGGAGGTAAACACATGCATAGCAGGAGCCAAGATGGCAACCATAGAGGCCTGTCAGTCTATCCTGGAAATTGGTTAGGGAGAGGATACCACACTAGCCTGCAAAAGCTTGGGAAGTTCATTGATTAGATACACCTGGTCTATTCTAAGGCCAAGATAATAGATTAATAAAAAATTCTCTCTCTCTCTCTCTCTCTCTCTCTCTCTCTCTCTCTCTCTCCTGGTAACACACTCACCCCATTTGTTTGCACAATGATTCCATAGCAGCCATGTGGCCATAGCAGCTGCCTGGGGTCATGGCATATTTTGAAGGCTTGAGCACAGCACCAGCTGGGGACAGACTAGCTAGCTGGATCAGGACAGGAACAAGGACTAAATCAATGGTGCAAAATATCTGGACACTTGACCTATTTCTAGGCTTAATGAAGACAAGTTTGGACTTTTACCATGGTGGGATGGACCAAGATGAAACAGTGGGAACCTGGGAGAAGGCCCCTATTTTCACCCAATCAAGTCTTACCTCATCCTCCCTTGTGGGTCTCCAAAAATGCTTTTCTCATGAAACTACAAGGACCCCATGGTCACTGGCAATAGATAGACAAAAATCAAATATATCCATTTCTTGGGGTGACACATTTTGATTTTGCCACAAGGTCCTTATGCCAAAAGATGCCAGAACTTTTTAGCCTTGCATAGCTTTGCCTTAAACCAATAGAAACTATTTTTCTTTCATTCCAAAATCCTTTTTGGTCTTCCAATTTAAATGATTGTTTTTTCTTATTGTTTTCAATATTGAATGTGCTCTGAATTTTATTTTGAGCCAGGAGTCTCCTTGAGGCAAACAGTTACTTCAGATATCACCCAAATTATTAAGGCCCAGGTGCTTTGTGAGGCCTTAGGGCCATGTCCTCTCTGTGCACACAAAAAAAAACAATTTTCAAGTGCTTTCTTACCTTGCAGTAATGGAGGCCATGCCATAAGACTCATATACAAACAATAATAAGGAAAACACTGAGAGAACATTCTTACATAGGCTATGCTGACAAGAGAACATGCTTTTATAAAAATTATTTTTTAAAGCTTCTTGTTATCATTTTTAGAGAGAGGGGGAAGAGAATAAGAAAGAGAGGGAAAGAAATGTCAGTGTGTGGTTGCCTCTCCCATGCTCCATACTGGGAACATGGCCTGAAACCCAGGCATGTGGCCTGACAGGGAATCAAACTGACTACCCTTTGATTCACAGCCTGCACTCAATCCACTGAGCTACACCAGTCAGGGAAGGACATGGCTTTATATTTTTATTATTTTTTATTTTTATTTATTTACTTTATTCATTTATTTTTATTGTTATTCAAGTACAGATGTTTCCACTTTATCCCTCTACTTCCCCCCACCGCAGCCATCCCTGCCTCCCACCCTTGATCCTACCTCATTTTAGTTTTGTCCAAGTGTCCTTTATAGATGTTCCAAAAAACACTTCCAGTCCCCCCCTCAACCCATTATCCTCCCAACCTCCCCTCTGGTCACTTTAAGTTTGTTCTTAATTTCAATGTCTCTGGTTATATTTTGCTATCTGGTTAGTTTTGTTGATTATGTTACAATTGTAGGTGAGATCATATGGTATTTGTCTTTCACCACCTGGTTTATTTCACTTAGCATAACACTCTCTGGTTCCACCATGCTGATGCAAAGGGTAGGAGCTGTTTCTTTCTTTCTGCTGCATAGTATTCCATCATCTAAATGTACCATTGTTTTTTGATCCATTCATTTACTGATGAGCACTGATGTTGCTTTCAGCACTTTGCTACTGTAAATTTGCTTCTTTGAACATTGGGGTGCATAGGAACTTTTGAATTGGAGTTTCACAGTTCTTAGGGTATAACCCCAGCAGTAGAATTGCCTGGTCAAAAGGCAGTTGGATTTTTAGTTTTAAGAGGAAATTCCATACTGCCTTCCACAGTGGCTTCACCAGTCTGCATTCCCACCAACAATGTATTAGGGTTGCCTTTTCTCCACATCCTCTACAACACTTCTCCGTTGATTTGTTTATGATGGCCATTTCAACAATGTGAAGTGGTATCTCATTCAGGTTTTAATTTGGATCTCTCTGATGGCTAGCAATGCTGAGCATCTTTTCAAATGTCTCTGGACCCTTTGTAAGTTCTTTTTGGAAAAGTGTCTGTTCAAGATCTTTGCCCATTTTTCAATTGGGTTTTTTGCTTACCTAAAGTGGAGTTGTGTGAATTCTTTATATATTTTGGAGATCAAAACCTTGTCTGTGGTATCATTGGCAAATATGTTTTTCCATATGGTTGGTTCTCTTTTCATTTCAATGCTGTTTTCTTGAGCCATGCACAAGTATTATATTTTGATGAGATACCATTTGTTTTTTCTTTCTTTTATGTCCTTTGCTCTTGGGGACATATCAGTGAAAATATTGCTCCGTGGAATATCTGAGATTTTACTGCCTATGTTCTCCTCTAGGACTTTTATGGTGTCTCAACTATATTTAATTCTTTTACCCACCTTAAATTTATTTTTGTTTATGGCATAAATTGGTGATCAAATTTCTTTTTTCTTTCTTTCTTTCTTTCTTTCTTTCTTTCTTTCTTTCTTTCTTTCTTTCTTTCTCTCTTTCTCTCTTTCTTTCTTTCTTTCTTTCTTTCTTTCTTTCTTTCTTTCTTTCTTTCTTTCTTTCTTTCTTTCTTTTTTTTTTTTTTTTGCATGTAGCTGTCCAGATCTCCTAACACCATTTGTTGAAGAGGCTACTTTAGTCCATTTTATGCTCCTACCCACTTTTTGGAGTATTAATTGACCATAAAGACTTGGGTTTATTCTGGGCTCTCTATTCTGTTCCATTGGTCTATGTGTCTGTTCTTATGTCAGTACCAGGCTATTTTGATCACAGTGACCATGTAATACAGTTGGATATCAGGTATTGTGATCCCTTCTGCTTTGTTCTTCTTTATCACAATTGCTGTGGCTATTCTGGGTTGTTTATGGTTCCATATACATTTTTGAAATGTTTGTTCTATATTTATGCAATATGCCATTGGTACTTTCATAGGGATTGCATTGAATCTATAAATTGCTTTCATTAGTATGGACATTTTCATGATGTTAATTCTTCCAATCCAAGAACATGGCATATGCTTCCATTTGTTTGTTTCTTCCTTAATTTCTTTCTTCAGCGTTGTGTAGTTTTCTGAGCACAGGTCTTTTACCTCCTTGGGCAGGTTCATTCCTAGGTATTTTAGTTTTCCTGTTGCTATATCAAATACGATTTTTTTTCTGATTTCTATTTCTCATATTTCATTTGTGGTATGCAAAAATGTCTTTGAATTCTGAATATTAACTTTGTATCCTATTGTTTTGCCAAATTCATTTATTAGGTCAAGGAGTTTTTTGGTGGAATCTATAGGGTTTTCTATGTACAGTATCATGTCATCTGTAAAAAAATGACTGTTTTGCTTCCTCCTTTCCAATTTGGATGCCTTTATTTCCTTTTCTTGTCTTATTGGTGTGGCTAGGACTTCCAATACTATGTTGAATAGAAGTAATGATAGTTAACAACCTTGTTTTTTTCCTGATCTTGGTGGGAAAGATTTTAGTTTTGCCCATTGAGTATGATATTCTCTGTAGGTCTCTCATATATGGCCTTTATTATGTTGAGGAATGCTCCTCGTATTCCCACTTTGCTGACTGTTTTTATCATAAATGCGTGCTGTACCTATCAAATGCCTTTTCAGCATTTATTGATGTGATTATGTGATTTTTGTCTTTGCTTTCATTTATGTGATGTATTACATTTATTCATTTGCAAATATTGTACCATCCTTGCATCCATGGAATAAGTCCCATTTGATCATGGTGTAAAATCTCTTTAATGTATTTCTGTATGTGGTTTGACAGTATTTTGTTGATGATTTTAGTGTTTCTGGTCATCAGCGACACTGGCCTGTAATTTTCTCTCTTTGTTGTATCTTTATGTGGTTTTGGGATTAGGATGATACTGGCTTCATAAAAAGTGTTTGGGAGTCTTTCACCCCCTTGGATTTTTTGGAAAAGTCTATGAAGGATAGGGGTTAGCTTATCCTTAAATATTTTGTAGAAATCTCCTGTGAAACAATCCAGTCTAGGGATTTTGTGTGCTGGGAATTTTTTGATTACCGTTTCAATTTTGTCAGCTGTTATAGTCTTTTCAGGCTTTCTGCTTCTTCTTCATTGAGTTTTGAAAGATTATATTTTTTCTAAAAATGTGTCCATTTTATTTAGGTTTTCAAATTTCTTGGCATACTGTTCTTTGTAGCAGTTTCTTACAATCCTTTGTATTTCTGTGGCATCAGTTGTAATCTCTCCTCTTTCATTTCTGATTCTGTTTATTTTGGTCTGTTGTCTATTTTTCTAGATGAGTCTGCTTAAAGACTTCTCAAGTATGTTTATCTTTTCACAGGAGCAGATTTGGCTGTGGTTGACAACAGATCACCAAGTCTCATCCACTGATTTCCCTGGGGACAGGGAGCCTCACATTAGAACTAGGATGGAATGTTTTAGATGTGGTTCCTGGGAAACAGAGTGTGAAATGGAATCGTGTATGGAAGGGTTATTGGAGAATGCTCTCAGGATGTACACGTGTAAAAAAATACAGAAGACAGGACAAGGGAGAGGGAAAAAAAAACCACAATTAGGATGCAACTGAGGCTTTAGGCAATTCCTGTGAACAGAAACGATTCAGTAATTTTGGGGACCAAGTGCAAAACAAAAATAAACCTCTTATTAAAAAACAGAAAACAATGCCATCGACAATAGTAATGTACACTTTTCCTTTCTTCTATCATCTCTGAAATTGTTGTAGTGATTTTTATTTTCTATTTAAGATCAGGAAAAAATAAAAATTTAAATTATTACCATGTATTTTCCCATTCATCTTCATATTATGACTTGCCAGTTTTAAATGCAAATGTAAGCACGCTTAACTCATGTAGAAAATCACTAAAATACACATTTTGTATTGTGTAGCAGCTACAATGTAGCTAATGCACGCTTATGTATCTTGTTCTTATCTAACTGGATATGTTGCACAAAATTAACTCAATTTTTTATTGATTTTATTTCAATTCTTGATATGTGCATGTTCTGCTAATATTCTCATTCTTTGGCTACTGATGAATAAGGCAGAACTGGAAGGAAAAGTAAGCATTTGAATGTGGTTGGCCGAATCAGGGAAGTAATGTGAATAAGAAAGGATATGATAGGCTTACTGTTTCACAGAATGCCATTGTTCATGTTTCTTAGAAAGCTAATTACTCTGCATTTGAAAATAGTTCTGATTTGAATGTAACATGTGCCTTCCTTTCATTTACTCTAGATAAAGATTTAATGTTTTATAATTTATAAAACAAACATAAGCATTATAATCGCAATGCTATCATTTTGGCCAGTGTTATTTATTTATTTATTTATTTATTTATTTATTTATTTATTTATTTATTTATTTACATTTCTTTTTCAAGTACAGTTGTCTGCATTTCCCCACCACCACTCCCATTCCCCCAACTCCAGCCATCTCCACCTCCCTCCCCTGATTCTACCCACCTTGGTTTTGACCATGTGTCCTTTGTAGTTGTCCTGAAAACCCTTACCACCTTTCCCCATTATCTCATCCCACCTCCCCTGTGGTTACTGTCAGATTCTTTTATTTGATTGCCTTATTGTTGTTCAAGTACAGTTGTCTGCATTTACCCCACACCACTCCCCACCCACCCTAG
>PVJI01021735.1:0-26547 GCA_004026765.1 Micronycteris hirsuta
GGCAACTAATCTTCGACAAAGGGGGCAGAAGCATAAAATGGAATAAAAATAGCCTCTTCAACAAATGGTGTTGGGAAATCTGGATGGCTACACGCAAAAAAATGCAACTCCAGCACCAACTTACACCATACACAAAAATAAATTCAAGGTGGATAAAAGACTTAAATGTAAGTCGAGACACCATAAAAGTTGTAGAGAAAAACATCAGTAGGTAAATCTCAGACATTCCACGCAGCAACATCCTCAGTGATTTGTCCCCTAGAGCTAGGGACATAAAGGAAAGAATAAACAAATGGGATCTTATCAAAATAAAGAGCTTCTGTGGGGCTAAAGAAAACAGTATTAAAATAAAAAGATAACCAACCGTATGGGAAAACATATTTGCCAATGATACCTCTGACAAGGGTCTGATCTCCAAAATATATAAAGAACTCATACGACTCCACTCCAGGAAGACAAAAAAACCAATTAAAAAATGGGCAAAAGACATGAACAGACACTTCTCGAAAAAGGACATACAGAGGGCCCGGAGTCATATGAAAAGATGCTCAACATCATTAGCCATCAGAGAGATGCAAATTAAAACCACAATGAGATACCACCTCACACCAGTCAGAATGGCCGTCATCAACAAAGCAACAGATAACTGTTGGAGGGGATGTGGAGAAAAGGGAACCCTACAGCACTGTTGGTGGGAATGCAGACTGGTGCAGCCATTGTGAAAAACAGTATGGAACTTGCGCAGAAAATTGAAAATGGAACTGCCTTTCAACCCAGCAATTCCACTACTGGGATTATACCCTAAGAATCCTGAAAAACCAATTCGAAAGAACCTCTGCACTCCTATTTTCATAGCAGCACAATTCACAATAGCCAAGTGCTGGAAACAACCTAGGTGCCCATCTACAAATGAATGGATCAAGAAACTATGGTACATTTACACAACAGAATTCTACGCAGCAGAAAGGAAGAAGGAGCTTATACCCTTTGCAACAGCATGGATGGAACTGGAGAGCATTATGCTAAGTGAAGTAAGTCAGGAAGTGAGGGACAAATACCATATGATCTCACCTTTAACCGGATCATAACCAACCAAAGCAGAAAGCAAGCAAAACATAACTAGAGACATTGAAATTAAGAACAGTCTAATAATAGACAGGGGAGAGGGGGGAGGGGACAATGGGGAGAAGGGTTTTCAGGAACCACTGTAAAGGATACATGGACAGAACAAAGAGGGAGGAGGGAGGCCGGGGAGGGTGGTTCTGGAGGGGAAGGGAGGAGGGGAGGGGAGAGGATGCAAATAACTGTGATTGAACAAAAATAAAATAAAATTTAAAAAAAAGAAACCACTATAATCCTATCAACCAATGTGACCCTGACAAATTTTCAAAACTATGGTTCAAACATATTGAATGATTTGCCCAAAAACAAATCACAAAAGTCATAAATGACAGACTGAAATTCAGATTCCAATATCTGTACCTTTTTTGAACAATGTTATCATGTATAGCCATCACGTTTTATATTACCTTACATATTATACCTCTTAAAGCTTCAAGCTTTTGCCTTTTTACCATCCTCTCCATATTTCACCCACCTTCTAGCCCCTGGTAACCATTTTCCACTCTCTGTTTCTATGAGTTGAAGATTGTTATGCATTCCACAGACAAGTAACACCATGCAGTAGTTATCTTTCTCTGTCTGGCTTATTTCACTTAGCATAGTAATCTCCAGACCCATGTCATCACCAATGGCAAGATTTCCTAAATTCTCATAGCTGAATAATATGCCATATTTTATAGACAGATATAGAGATATCTCATATCTTCTTTATCCATGAATTCATTGTTGGACACTGAAAAACAAAAACACAAAACCTGACACACTGAGCTATGCTACAGAGAAAGTGAACTGGACAGAACTGGAAGGAGATACCAGTTTCTGGGATACCAGTTTCACACCATATATATAACATCCATAACCCTTACTTTAAAATGTGTGTCAAAATTTGCTTCTGGGAGATGTGGACATACAAAAAAAAAATGAAACTCAACCACCAGCTTACGCCATACACAAAAATAAACTTAAGATGGATAAAAGACTGAAACATAAGTAATGACATCATGAAAGTCCTAGAGGGGAACATAGGTAGGAAAATTTTAGATATTCCACACAGCAATATTTTCACTGATATGTCCCCTACAGCCAAGGGATATAAAGGAAAAAATAAACAAATGGGACTACATCAAATTTAAAAGCTTCTGCATGGCTAAAGAAAATATCAGTCAAATGAAAAGGAAACCCACTGTATGGGAAAATATATTTGCCAATGATACCCCAAACAAGAATTTGATCTCCAAAATATATAAAGAACTCACATAACTCCACATCAGGAAGACAATCAAATTTAAAAATGGGCAAAGGACCTGAACAGACTCTTCTCCAAGAAGGTCATACAAGAGGGTCCAGAGACACATGAAAAGATACTCAGCATCACTAGCCATCAGAGAGAAGCAAATTAAAACTACAATGAGATACCACTTCACACCGGTCAGAATGGCCATCATAAACATATCAGCAAGCAACAGGTGCTGGTGAGGTTGTGAAGAAAAGGGAACCCTAGTACACTGTTGGTGGGAATGCAGACTGGGGCAGCCACTGTGGAAAAGATTATGGAATTTCCTCAAAAAATTGAAAATGGAACTGCCTTTTGACCTGGCAATTCCACTGCTGAGATTATAAGCTAAGAATTCTGAAACACCAATTCAAAAGAACCTGTGCACCCAAGTGTTTATAGCAGCACAACTTACAATAGCCAAGTGCTGAAAACAGCCTAAGCTCTCATCATTAAAGGAGTGGATAAAAAAACTGGTACACTTACACAATGGAATTTCTCCATATCAGAAAGAAAGAAGAAACTCCTACTCTTTGTAACAGCACGGGTAGAACTGGAAAAGACTATGCTAAGTGAAATAAGCCAGGTGTTGAAAGACAAATACCATATGATCTCAGCTATAAGTGGAACACAATTAACAGAACAAACAAGCCAGCAAAATAGAACCAGAGATACGGAAATAAAGAACAAACTGGCAGTGACCAGAGGGGATGGGAGAGGGAGATAATGGGGGAAAGATGGGGAAGGGTCAGGTCAAGACACATGTATAAAGGACCCATGAACAAAGACAATGGGTAGGGGAGGATTGAACATGGGAAGTGGGGGTAAGTAGGCAGAGGAGAGTAATGGGGGGAAAGTGGGGACAACTGTAATGGAAAAACAATTTTAAAAATCCTTGCTTCTGAGTTTCAGTCCAAAACGGCAGCATAAGGGACTCTTGAACTCATCTCCTCCCACAGGCACAACAAATCTAAAGCTATACACAGTGCCATTCTCTCTATAAGAAATTGAGAAACTAGCTGAGTGACACACATCAAGCAAACAAGAAAATACCACATTAAAACACATCAAAACAGGCTTGGCATACCCACAACTACTGAGAACCATTAAGAAAAAAGAACACAGCCCTGGCTGGTGTAGCTCAGTGGATTGAGCGCGGGCTGGGAACCAAGCGGTCCCAGTTCGATTCCAAGTCAGGGCACATGCCTGGGTTGCGGGTCAGGTCCCCGTGAGGACCATGTGAGAGGCAACCATACATTGCTGTTTCTCTCCCTCTCTTTCTCCCTCCCCTCCCCTCTCTCTAAAAATAAATTTTAAAAAAAGGAAAAAAAAAAGAAGAAAGAACAAAGATTGGGCTATCACAAAGGTTTGAGAGACAACCAAGAGCTCAGTCCAGGATGAACAATAAGAATCATCTCCTAAACAACAACACTCTATTGATACTTGGAGAGGTGGCTGTTTTATCCAATGCACAGAAACCAAAACCACGAGGCAAAGACATTAAAGAAACAGGAATATGTTCCAAACAAAAGAACAAAAGCTCAGAAAACATGTTAATGACACAGAGATAAGAAAATTACCTAATAATGTTAAAAAATAATGGTAATAAAGATGGTCATGAGAACAATGCATGAACAAAGTGAGAATATTAAGAAACAGAAATGTATAAGAAAGTACCAAACAGAAATAACTAAGTTGAAAAATACAATAGTAACTTGTAGGAATTCTTTCCACACGCGTGTAAACACGCAGTCCTGAGAATTTACGCATAAAGAGCACGGCTCCACGTGAGGAAAAATTATTCCTGTGTGGACAAGAGTGGATCATGTCAGTGAAAAAGGAATTATCTAATGGGAATTTGGCAAAAATGTATATTCAGAAATTCTGACTTGCTGAGTCTCTCTTCCTCCCAAAGTCAGGAAGCTTAAGTTAATGAATCCCTGCCTCAATGTTTTATGGTCCTAAAAGTTAACAGCCCTAGTTAGCTTACCCTCAATTTACTTGTCTCCTGTTTAATGTATACCCTGGTCCTGTCTGCCACCGGACTGAATTTACATCCTAAAGCTCTGTTACTGAGTAAACCTAACCCTTATCTATTCCCTTCCCATATATCCTCATGACCCAACTGAAAACCCCTGTTCTGCATAAGCCCATGAATAATCAATCCAATGTAAATGTGTCCTAAAGCTTCTAATAAAAGGCCTGGCTGAGCTAGACACGAGGTCTTTCGAAGATGGAGCAAAAGGCCCGTGGCTGCCGGACTCTATTCTCCAAGCGTGTCTCTGGGTGAGATTGATTCACGCGTCAGGGTACGGTCCCCCACGGATTTCACTGGGACAAAATCCCAGCATCAGTAACTACTGAAAAAATCACTAGAGGGTTCAACAGAAGACTAAATGAAATGAAAGAAAGAATCAGTGAGCCAAAGACAGGGCAGTGGAATTCAGCCAATCAGAGGAACAAAAGGGATAGAGAATGAAAAAAGAGTGAAGATACCTTAAGGGACTTATGGGACACCATCAAGCAGTCCAAATAAACATCCTAACTTTACATCTCAAGCTATTAGAAAAAGAAGAAAAAATTAAGTCTAAAGTTACTAGAAGAAAGGAAATAAAAAAGATCTAAGCAAAAATAAATGAAATGACAGTAAAATGAAGTGTGGCACCCTGGATGGGCTCCTGGAACAGAAAAAGGATATCATATAAAAACTACAATCTGAATAAAATATGGACTTTAGTTAACAATAATATGTCAATTCTGGTTCATTCATTATGATAATATACCATGCTACTATTAGAATTTATAATAGGGGATGCACTCCTATGTTCATTGCAGTGCTATTTACAGTAGCCAAGATTTGGAAGCAGCCCAAGTGCCCATCAGCAGATGATTGGATATAATGTGATGGTACATTTACACAATGGAATACTTCTTGGCCATAAAAAGGTAAGTGAGCCCTGGCTCATGTGGGTCAGTGGATTGAGTGCTGGCCTGCAAACCAAAAGGTCGCTGGTTCGATTCCCACTCAGGGCACATGCCTGGGTTGAGGCCAGGTCCCCAGGTAGGGGTGTGCTAGAGTCAACTGATAGATGTATCTCTTGTGCATTGATGTCTCTGTCCCTCCCTGCCTCTCTCTCTCAAAATAAATAAAGTCTCTTTTAAAAAGGTAAGTGAAATAAGCCCATCAGATAAAGATAAATACCATATAATTTCACTTATATGTGTAATCTAATGAACAAAATAAACAAACAAAATAGACACAGACTCACAGATACAGAAAACAGACAGATGGCTATTAGAGTGGAGGGTGCTGGGAGCTGGGTGAAAACTGTGAAGTGATTAAGCAAAAAAAAAAAAAAAAAAAACCTCACAGACTTAGACAACAGTATGGTGATTACCAGAGGGAAAGGGGCTAAGGGGAGGTAGAGGAAGTTAAAAGGGTAATAAATGGTGATGAAAGAAGACTTGACTTTGGATGGTGAGTATATAATACAATATACAGATGAAGTATTATAGAATTGCACACCTGAAACCCATACAATTTATTAAACAATGCCACCCCAATAAATTTAATAAAAATAAATTTTAAAAAATGAAATAAAGGCTAAAAGAAAATAGCTCAGTGAAACCAACAGCTGATTTTTGAAAACATAAACAAAATAGACAAACCTTTAGCTAGACTTACTATGAAAAGAGAAAGAAGATTCAAACAAAATTGGAAATGAAAGGAGATATTACAGTTGATACCACACAAATACAAAGAATCATTAAAAAAAAACTACTTTAAAGAATTTGCCATGGCTGGTGAAGCTCAGTGAGTGCCAGCCTGCAAACCAAAAGATTGCTATTCAAAAAGATTCCCGGTCAAGGCACTTGCCCAGGTTGCAGGCCAGGTCCCCAGCATGGGGTCATGTGAGAGGCAAACAATGGACGTATCTCTCTTACATCTATGTTTCTCTCCCTCTATTTCTCCCTCCCTTTCCCTCTCTCTAAAAGTAAATAAGTAAAATCTTACAAAAAATATTACATGGTAACAGAAGACAGAGGCGTAGATAAAAACCGCTCAGCTCCTTAAACAACCACAGAAAAAATTACAACTGCATTACAAAACAACTATCACCCAGAATCATCACAAAATTGAGCTGTATGGAAGTCTGGCAACCAAGGGACTAAAGAAGCCACATTCATCGAGACAGGTAAGAGAGACAGAGATGAAGAACACAAAATGGGCCATTCCATACCCAAGGTGATATATGAAAACCAGGAAGGACATTTCAGGAGTGAGGGATCCCAGCCCCACACCATACCACCCAGCCTAGGATTCTAGTGCCAGGAAGGTAAGTCCCCATAACGTCTGGCTGTAAAAACCAATGGGGGTTGGGATGGCAGAAGAAACAGCAGGATTCTCGGGAGCCTACTCTTAAAGGCCCTAAGAGTCCTAGGACTTACTCAGACTTACTTCCTCTGGGCTCCAGCACTACAGCAGCAGCTGGAACGACACCACTGACATACAGGGAAAAACCGAAATGTATGGCATCAGGGCAGGTACCTGGGGACAGCTTCGTCCCGAACAAAACTCCAGAAGCCAGGCAGGGGCCATTGTCCCTTTTCTGAGCCTTCCCCCACACAGAGCCATAGAGAGGTGATACCATATCTGATACTCCATAAACCTG
Organism: Micronycteris hirsuta; assembly: GCA_004026765.1. Classification (NCBI taxonomy): domain Eukaryota; kingdom Metazoa; phylum Chordata; class Mammalia; order Chiroptera; family Phyllostomidae; genus Micronycteris; species Micronycteris hirsuta. The sequence continues at coordinate 7,069 of PVJI01021735.1, forward strand.
GTTCACACAGGTTGCCCCATCCCGGTGATTACCTAAGGCTCCACCCCATCCAACTTACCGGTACACTTTTTTACAATAGACCACACTAAGACAGGAAGTCAAAGCAGCTCTACCTAATATATAGAAAAAATACAGAAAGTAGTCTGGTCAAGATAAAGGCATAGGTAGACATGCCTTGCCTCATTGCATAACCATAAGAAGGAATACAACTAACAAAAACAAACAACACCCAGAATTGCCAGAAAATCACCCAGAAAAACACCCAGAACTATACAGAAGTCCAGCAACTAAGGATATAAACAAGCTATATTCATCCAAATGGGTAGGAGGGACTAAGGTGGGGGTTTGGGGCAGAGAGGACTTCGTGTGGTGGCAGTGAGCTAGAGGCAGTAAGGCGGTAGTCACCAGTGGAATGGGAAGCCCGACATTCACATGTGGTGGGTAAAAATCAGGGAGACACATTGTGAGCCAGCAAGCCCAGCCCCAGGCCAAACCATGGAGCCTGGGGCTTCAACATCAGAAAAAAGAAAGCATCATAAGTTCTGGCTCTAAACCCAGTGGGGGTGGGGATGGCAGAAGAAACTGCCAGTTTATAAAGAGAGCCAGAACAGACTCAAAGCCAACCACCCTGAGAATCACAACCAGGACAACAGCTAGAGGGGCACTAGTCACATACAGAAAGTTGGTGAAGTAACTGGAAATGGGGCAAGGGCCAGGCAAGCCCCCAAAAGTCAGCAAGCAGTGGCATTATCCCTTCTTTGACCACTCCCCCACACAGAGAGCCATGGTTGCCCCACCCTGGCAAATAACAAAGGCTCCACTCCATATGACTTAACAGGTGCACCAAAATGGAATCAAAGCAGCCCTACCTAGTATACAGACTCAGGAAAGCTGCCAAAATCAGGAGACAAAGAAATATGGCTTAAGTGAAGGAACAAAACAGAACACCAGAAAAACAACTAAATGATATGAAGATAGCCAACCTATCAAACGCAGAGTTCAAAACACTGGTGGTAAGAATGGTCAAAGATCTCACTGAATATGGTAAAAGTATAAGGGAAGAAATGAAGGCTCTACTAAGAGGCATAAATAAAATCGGAGACAACTGTCTTTGAACATTAATAAAAATGATTATAAGAAATTTTTTTTAAAGATTTTATTTATTTATTTTCAGAGAGAGGAGAAGGGAGAGAGAAAGAGCAATGTATGGTTGCCTCTCACATGGCCCTCACCGGGGACCTGGCCTGCAACCCAGGCATGTGCCCCGACTGGGAATCGAACCGGGACCGTCTGGTTCCCAGCCCACGCTCAATCCACTGAGCTACACCAGCCGGGCTAATAAGAAATTTTTTTATTTAAAAAAAAGAAAATTATCAGTGATTTTCTGAAACCATCAGTGAAGAGAAGGAAGCCAGGACTCAAATCAATGATTTGCAACATAATGAAAAAATAAATATTCAACCAGAACAGAATGAAGAAACAAGAATTCAAAAAAAAAAAAAAAAAAACAAGGAGAGTTTAAGACTCTGGGTCATTGCCAAAAGGGCCAACATCAGAATCATAGGGATGCCAGAAGGAGAAGAGGAAGAGGAAGAAATTGAAAACATATTTGAAAAAATAATGAAAGAAAACTTCCCTAATTTGGTGAAGGAAATAGACATACAAGTCCAGAAAGCACAGAGAGTTCCAAACAACTTGGATCCAAAGAGGTCCACACTAAGACACATCATAATTAAAATGCCAAAAGTTAAAGGGAGTATTTAAAAGCAGCAAGAGAAAGGCACAGAATTACCTACAAAGGGGTTCCCATAAGACTATCACCTGATTTCTCAAAAGAAACTTTGCAGGCAAGAAGGGACTGGCAAGAACTGTACAAAGTGATGAAAAGCAAGGACCTACAACCTAGATTACTCTATCCAGCAAAGCTATCAATTAGAATTGAAGAACAGAAAAAGTGTTTCTCAGACAAGGTAAAACTAAAGGAGTGCATCATCACCAAGCCCTTATTATGTGAAATGTTAAAGAGATTTATTTAGGAAAAAGAAGAAGATCAAAACTAAACATTAAAATGACAGTAAACTCACAACTATCAATAACTGAATCTAAAAAAAACAAAAACAAAAACAAACTAAGCAAATAACTAGAACCAGAAATAGAATCATAGATATGGAGATTATATGGAGGGTTATCAGTTGAAAGAATAACAGCAATAAATCTAGAGAAAAAGAAGAAATTTTGAGGAAGCCTAATTATATCTTTTTCTTCATAATATACAGCAAATCTTAACACTCAATAGATAACATACACTTATAGAAGAGCTCATTAATTAAAATATCTCACTAGGCTGTTTAAAGACTGCCTTGGCCTCTGATGATTTAAGTAGAGTAGATATATACTGCCTCTTTCAAAAGCCTACAATTGCCCTGAGTTTTTCCATCAATAGTTTCACTCTTATTTGCTATTTTAGATATACTTAGTCTTTTTCTAAAACGTACTTTGCTGTTCATCACCTTGAATCAGAGAAATGCAAATTAAAATCACAATGAGATATCATCTCACACCTGTCAGAATGGCTGTCATCAATAAACCAGCAAACAACAAGTACTGGCGAGGATGCAGAGAAAGGGTAACTCTTTTGCACTGTTGATGGGAATGCAAACTGGTGTAGCCATTGTGGAAAGCAGGATGGAGATAACTCAAAAAATTAAAAATGGATCTGCCTTTTGATCGAGCAATTCCACTTCTGGGAATACATCCGAAAGAACCCAAAACACTAATTTGAAAGAACATAAGCACCCCTATGTTCATTGCAGCGTTATTTACAATAGCCAAGATATGGAAGTAGTAGAAGTGTCCATCAGTAGATGAGTGGATAAAACAACTATGGAACATTTACACAATGGAATTCTACTCGGCCACAAAAAAGAAGAAAGCTTTACCCTTTGTGACAGTAAGGATGGACCTGGGAACATTATGCTAAGTGAAATAAACCAGTCAGAGAGACAAATATATGCTTTCACTCTTATGTAGAATCTAATGAACTAACTGAACAAACAAGCAAAATAGAGATAGACTCAGATAGAGAGCAGGATGAGAGATATGCAGGGGAGAGGGTTGTGAGTGGAGGAACTGAGCAAAAAGGAAAAAGGACACATGGACAAAACAATGCGGTGCTTTAAAGGAAAAGGGATATAAGGTGATTAAATAGTAATGAAAAAATACAGTTAAAAAAAGAAAAAATGTACTTTGGGAACAATTTTGCAAGTGTTTATCATAATAAATTAAATCATGGGCATCTGTCCTTAAAAGAAAAAGTTATTCTAAATTTATTTATGTAAAACATGAATTTATTTGGTTGCTTTATTTATATACTTAGTTTTTAGATAATTCCTTGCATTTTTATAAATTTCAGACAGCAGGACAGAAGACAGAAAGAGTGAGTGAGAGAAAGAGAGGGAGAAGACTTCGTAATAGAATCCTGCCTGAGCCAACTCTCAGTAGTCTTTTGGCAAAAGGCCTGTGTCTGAACTGTTTCCAAGACCTCAGCCTGAAAGGCAGCCAAAGGCTGCACAAAAGAACAAGCCCACATGGCTTATTACCTTTCACCTTTCACCTTTTATCCAGTTGCCTCATACTTTGTGAACTTGAAATCTTGTGAGAAAATGCTTAGCCATCCTGTTTACAAACAGCTTAGTTATTCCACAGGAACAGCTTGGCAGGACATACCCAGGTCACCTGAACTGGGTTGTCACAGAAACCATGTGCCTCAGACTCTTCTTGTAATTAAGCCAAACACTGCAACATTTTGACTGGCTGAAATCAGTGTTGGACTGTGTAGCAATCATCAATCATTTAATTTACTTTTATGTTGTACACTTCACCAAAGTATTAACACAAAATGTGAAAGCAATCATACTAGAGCTGTAAGTGGTAAAAGTCATGCCTTCCATGGAAGAGAGAAAAAGCATAAAAGTTTAACCTGAATATTAGAAGTTTATCTCAACTATTACACTACCCTAGATTTTGCTAAAGTTATCAGTTCACAACAAAAATCACAATCTTTTAGTTCACGCATTTTCAAACTGCAGTCTTTGTTTAGCCAGATTTTACCTTACATTAGGCATTTACCTGAAGAAATTACTTGATTAAATTCATTGCCTCCAGCATGTTTGAATTGATCCATCAAGGCTGCTGCTTTGATCATTTTCGTGATTCCTTTAAAATAGATTATACAATTAATTAATTCTCATAAGTTATCAGCGAGTATAAATGTAGTCAGATTTATTTTTTTAAATATGAAAAATTGATTTTAAGAATGAATAAATTAGCAAACACTCACATTTCATAGGGTCCTTTATTATTTAATGTTTTTATTTTCGCAAGTTATTTTCTGAATTTTCTTACTGTACTCAAAATATAATTAAATTTGCCAAAATAGTATATATACAAACTTATCAGGAATACTTACTATTTTTTAAAGATTTTATTTATTTACTTTTAGAGAAAGGGGAAGGGAAGGAGAAGTAGAGGGAGAGAAACATCAATGTGTGATAGACACATCAGTCATCAGTTACCTTTTGCATGCCCCCAACCCATGTCCCCAACCAGGGACCTGGACTGCGACCCAGGCATGTGCCTTAACCAGGAATTGAACCGGCGACCTTTTGGTTCCAGACCGGCACTCAATCCACTGAGCCACATCAGCCAGGGCAGGAATATCTACTATTTAAAATAAGTACTATGTCAATGAATATTCTTAATTAAAGAAAACTGTATCTTTGTATTTACACATTGTATTCACCACTAAGGAAAAATTAATTGTGCTGATAATTTAATAACAGAATGAATTTGATTTGATAATTTACTACTTGATAAATGGTAAATATAGTTTTTAATTTAGGAAAAGAGCTTCCTTTTTTAATCAAAGGACAATCATGATGATGATGATAGGTAGCATTTATTGAATATGCTGAACACTGTTGGAAGTATTTTACATGAATTATCTTATTTAATCTTCATAACAAACTTGTGAGATTGATACTATTTTATTCTCATTTCATAGAACAGGAAAGTGAGGCTATGAGAGGTTAGGTCAGACCTCTAGTAAGCAGAAGATTTGGAATTTGAACTTAAGCAAGGTGACTTAACTTTACTACCTCTCACACCATGGATGGCACTGAGAAAAAAAACTTACAAAATACACAAGTAAAATAACATATTATTATTTAGAATTATAATACTTGTATATATCTTTATAAAGCACCTTCACAAATATCTTATTTCCTTCTCACAATAACCCTGTGAGGTAACATCATCATTCCTATTTTGCAAATGAAGAAACTAAAGATAGAAAGATTAACTAATTTTTCCAAGGCCATTTGGCTAGTAAATTAATAGAGTGAGGATGCCAATCCAGATTTTTCAATATCATACTTTATGGGCTTTTTCTTTTTAATTAAACTTATTGGTTAATAAAATTACATAGGTCTCAAGCATACAATTCTATAATATCTCATTTATACATTATATTGTGTGCCCATCACCCAAAGTCAAATATTCTTTCACTACTATATATTTGATCCCCTTTATTCTTTATTACCCCCTTCCCTCCAGCAACCACCATATTGTTGTCTGTGTCTATGAGTTTTTCTTGGTTTCTCTTGTTTGTTCATTTGTTGCTTTCAGTTTTATAGCCTACGTATGAGTGAAATCATATGGTTCTTGACTTTTTCTGTCTGACTTAGCATTTCACTTATGCTATTCTCAAGATCCATCCATATTGTTGCAAATGGCAGTACTTAATATTTTCCTGTGGCTGAGTAGTATTCCATTGTACATATGTACCACATCTTTATCCAATCATCTATCAAAAAAATTGGTTATTTGCATGTCTTGGCTATTGTGAATAATGTTGTAATGAGCATAGGGATGCATATATCCTCAAATTTGGGGGGTAGATACCCAGAAGAGGGGTTGCTGGGTCATATGTTATATGTCCTTAATTTTTTGAGGAATCTTCATACTGTTTTCCATAGTGGCTATACCAGTCATACTGGTTGTGGCTTTACAGTCATACCTTATATTTTACTTACTATTATGAGTCTCCTTATTTCACACTAAAATTTTTTCTAAGATGGACTATTATACACTCAATGACAAGTAAAATGAAGATTTTTCTAATGAGTTTAATATAAGAAATAACAAAGGCTTCCTCAGTTTAACATTAAAAGAAAGCAGCATTATAGTGAAACATTTTGGTGAAAATAAATCTGATTTCCATATTCTAAAATCATGTAATTCCAAGAAGCAAGATTATTACTTTCCTTATTTAATATTTAAAAATACATTCTTAATCAAAATAGTAAGGAAAAGGAGCTAGGAGGGCCTTATGCCCAAAGGATACTCCTATGACCCTGCAAAGCAAAGAGGACTCCCCAGAAAATAACTAAATTAGAACCAGGCTGGTGTAAAAGCTATACCAAGAGTTTGACTTAGGCCCGGCTGGTGTAGCTCAGTGGATTGAGCGCGGGCTGGGAACCAGAGGGTCCTAGTTCAATTCCTAGTCAGGGCACATGCCTGGGTTGCAGGCCAGGTCCCCAGTGAGGGCCATGTGAGAGGCAACCATACATTGCTCCTTCTCCCTCCCTTCTCCTCTCTCTAAAAATAAATAAATAAAATCTTTAAAAAAAAAAAAAAGAGTTTGACTTAGAATCTCTCCTAAGGTAGAGTATTCATGGGTAAACCCCCATGAATACTTTTTTGGGGGGGTTACCACTGTTTGGATTATCAACGCAGTTACATTAGGCATATTACATGGGAAATCATTTCCCAAATAGGACTCTCCTAATTCTTGGTTCTCTATTACCACTATTTATCCAAAAGCCAACAACTATTTCAGAAATCACAGGTTTTAAAATAGATACCTATAAGAATTGGATGGTATGCAATCTTAGGAAGCAATATCTTTTATAAAAAGACTGAATATGACATCTGCAGAGCATAGGGTACATTGAGAAAAGTTAGCTGACATGTGACTAAAGCAAAGGATTTTAGGAGGCCATCCTTAGACTGACTGAGAGACCCATTAGAAAGAAATTGAAGGAATAAGGCCTTACCTTTGTTCAACTGTGATATAGACTCTCTCTTTGGCTATGTCAGTAGCATAGCTATAGCTATTACAAAAAAAAAATTTTTAAGTGAAAAAAAAATTTTAAGAGAGAAGGAAGAAAAGGAAAATAAAAAAATAAACAATGGAAAAATAAATATATTAAAGACATGTTTAAATATTTTTCTTTAAAATAAGAAATAATGCTTTTAAAAGGAAAATTAAAAATAGAAAGAAGGGGAAGGGTCATCAAGGAACAAGTATAAAGGACCCATGGACAAAGTCAAAGAGGGGTAGAATTGAGAGTGGGAGGTCAGGGTGGGTGGGGTGGGGAAAGTGGTAGCAGGAAAATGTAGATAACTGTACTTGAACAAGAAAAAAAGAAAAAACTAGAAGTGCTTATAGAGAGAGTGAGTTTATCATTTTATGATAAAATGGAAAAATTTAAACAATCAACATACGACATGATACTTTAAGTTGATATAAAGAACAGAGTAAATCTTCAAGAAACAGGGAATAAAAAGAGACAAAGAAAGATAAAAAAACAAAGCAACCTATTTCTACTCGGGCCAGTGTTAGAGGATCCTAAAACAGATTAATCCATAATATATTTTTTGCAAGCCTACCATGTGTAGTCAAAAAATAGTGGATCAAGCCCTGGCTGGTGTAGCTCAGTGGACTGAGCGCGGGCTGGGAACCAAAGGGTCCTGGTTCGATTCCCAGTCAGGGCACTTTCCTGGGTTGCAGGCCAGGTCCCCAGTGAGGGCCATGTGAGAGGCAACCATACATTGCTGTTTCTCTCCCTCTCTTTCTCTCTCCCTTGCCCTCTCTCTAAAAATAAATAAATAAAATCTTTAAAAAAAAAAAGTGGATCATTAGCTTCTAGAATATGCCTCATGACTGTAAGTGTGCTTTGGGCTCCAATTAATTCATTAAATTTCTATGTGATAAGCTTATTCTTAATGTTTTTATTTTTCAGCACAACGTACTCTTTATTTGTTAGGCTACAAACACAAGGTATTTTAGATGTTATCTATTGACTTCCTATGGCAGCTGAAGTTCATTCGTTCTTTGGTAGCCTCTCCTCTCCTCTCCTCCCACACTCACAACATGGTCACACCACAATTTGGTAATTCCCTAATACAACTATGTAAATATCATTCACTGCTACACAGTGCATTTTAACCATATTTATTATGAGGACCTTTCATTTTTCCTCAAATTAGTAATTGTCTCATTTTAAAAATGTTCATATTCTTTGATTTATGACCACATTTATTTACCCCTTCCAACAAGCTGGTAAGATACTCTCAACATAGCCTTCTGCATGGTCAGCTGTTTAGGCAGTCCATTAGTTGCTTCCCCATCCCGAAAACTTCCTGGAACTTTCTAGTTTTCTCTTACTGTCCTGCTCTTGTCTGGGAAGGTTGCTCTTTGGGATTACCACAGAGATGCTGCTTTGGGGCTTGGCTTTGCCTTCATTCTGGCAATTCCTTTGTTTCTCTTTCCTGTATTTGATTCCCTATTTCCTGTGTCTTTTGATTTATATTTTTCCTCTTTTTGTGATGGTATAAGTAGCTGGGGGAGGGAAGTTTATTCTTAATGTTTTTTTAAAAAATCATTGGTACTATTTCAAAAATTATATTTTATACTTGTCATTGATGTCATGTCTATGCAAAAATTTTCTTTTGGAAACCGGGGGTAAACATGACATGAAAAAGAAAATGGGAGTCATCAGTATTGGATGTCCTCTTTGACCAAGGCAGAATATGTCTGATGAGTGTGTATCATCTGTTTAAAAAGGGGAAAAAAGGGAAGATCTTTTAGAGTAGTGCTGAGGTCTACTGTCCATAAAAATGTTTGTTGCTGAGTTCCGTTTCTTTTCATTTCTTTGTATTTCAAGGGCTGTAGCCCACTCTTCAGAGACTCTTTGTAAAGTCCATTATTCTTTATAGCTCTAATGCTTTACTAGCCAGGCCCAAGAGGCTGTCCTCATGGAATCCTATCTGACTACCAGCATCCATTTACTTTTCTGATATTCCAGTAACAAAAATTGCTTTGAAGACTTTAGTGTTTCTTCTATAATGAAAACAGATAGAAATAGTTTTAATATGATTTCTGACACTTAAATTAAAAGTAGCCTTGCATGATTTTAGTAAAATTATGCTAAAATCTAAAACAAGAACATATCCTAGAAATACACATGCAAAAGTAAATTTTCCTTTCAAAAACATTTAAAATACACACACACACACACACTCAAAAGTGGACATTTTTTCCCACTGGAAAATACAATAAAATTGTTGTAATACAATTGGAATTGAGAGATTCTAGGGGGGGAAAGCATGGGAACACCAGTAAAGAAGATAGTCACTCTATTCCACTGTGCATATATGTACATGACGGCTTATGATGATGAACATATAACTGGTTTAACAGAAGAAAATTGGTTTTTCACTTTAACAGTTTAAAAATAAATACTTCAAAACATTTTCCAACATTAGCACTCATTTCATTTGTCCTGCCTCAGGCTTCCCCAACTCTCCATCAGTGCTCACCCATGCCCTCACCCTCTATCTATATGCTCTGCTCCTACCCTTGTACCTGAGTTCATTTTGATGGAAGTAAGTAATACCCAAACTGCTTCAATGCAAACTCAGTACTTATTATTATTTAGTCATTCACCACAATAAGCAAAGGGGAGCACAGGGTAGCAAAGGCTAACAAATTAGTTTCCATGAGCCACACTCTTCCTCTGTTACAAACAAGACAACCAAATCCAAGTTCCCACGGGTTCCCTTGTCTCTTATATACCTCAGTCAAAAAGAATGAGTTCTCATCAACCTTTTTCTTCCTAGGAATGGCATGTTAAGCCATGTTCTTCAATCTCTCTCAGCAGAAATCACAACCCTAATCTTGAGTACCATAGTTTTAAGCCTTGTGACTATGCTTCCTCCTTTAAAACATCAATCAACAGCTTTCTATATGCCTGCTCTCTTAGATTAAAATTACTAACTCAATTTCATACTGCTCTGCCTGGTACACCTGTCAAGGCTTTCCATTTTACCTTCAATCTCCTGAACAAGAGTCTTTACTCAAAGTACAATTAGAAATAACTGAATACTTGAACATCACGTCATTGTCTATCAAAACTTCCCCAACCCTATGACTTTAGGACAACAATTCTAGCACCTGTCCTGCCCTAGAAATAAAAATTAGTGTCAGCCCCACCCTCTTCCTGGTTAACTACCTAGCCAGAATATCTCACTAACAAGCAGGGCCAGAATTAAGGTGAGAGAAGCTAGCCTCTTACCGCAGGTGGATATTTAAGAGGAAGCCAAAAAAAAAAAAAATCAGCAATCAAGATAAATAATATTTAATGCAATATTTTAAACAATTAAAATTAATCTAGATGAAAAAACATCAACATTTTAAATAAATTCATAGTATTACTGATTTTTATTTGCCTCAGGTTCTAATACCTTGTTTTATTGTACTTCAATTTATTGCACTGCACAAATATTGCAGTTTTTTGCAAACTGGCAAGACCTTCCAACCAGCAAAAAGATTATGACTCACTTTACTGTGATACTCGCTCTATCCTGGTGGTCTGGAACTGATCCCACAATATCTATGAGATATGCCTCTATAGCATAGCACTATTAGTAATTCTGTCTTTATTTAAAAGTTTGATATTCTGTTCATTGTGGATTTCGTGCCTGAGGCAAGTGCATTGTTCACCCCACCCTAGTTTTGACCCTGACAACAAATACAATCATGTGCCATATAAGGATGTTTTGGTCAACAGAGTGCATATAAGGTAATGGTCCCATAAGATCATAATGGAGCTGAAAAAGTCCTATTCTTAGATATGTCATAGCTGTCATAACGGGTTAGCACAGCGATTTTCAACCACTGTGCTGCAAGAGGCACACTGGTGTGCCACAAGAACTTTTTGAATATGTAACCCTTGGCTGGTATGATTCAGTGGATTGAGTGGCAGCCGGCAAACCAAAGAGTTGCCAGTTTGATTCCCAGTCAGGGCGCACACCTGGGTTGCAGGCCAGGTCCCCAGTGCAGGGGTGCATGAAAGGCAACCATAAACTGATGTTTCTCTCCCTCTCTTTCTCTTTCCCTTCCCATCTGTCTAAAAATAAATAAAATCTTTAAAAAATATCAAATAAAATAAAATATGTAATACCTGACTATAGAGTCAGGGGCAATGACCTCTTTTCCCTTAAATTGTCAAATTAAAAAATGATAACAGCCATAATATTAAAAAAATGATAGCAGCCAACACAACAATAGCCATCTGGTGTGAATAAATCAAAATTAGACCAATTTTTGTAAGATTAGCAAAAAATATATATTTTGGTATGCCACAGAATTTTAGTAATGAATTTATGTGTACCATGAGATGAAAAAGCTTGAAAATGGCCGTCTTAGCACAACGCATTACTCATGTTTTTGTGGTGATTTTAGTGTAAACAAACCTATTAACACTGCCGGTCAGATAAAGACATAGTACATACATTTACAGGAGTAGGCCATACCATCTAGGTTTGTATAAGTACAACTCTACGATGTTCACACAATGATGAAACCACCTAACAATGCATTTTTCCTAACGCATTCCCATCATTAAGTAGTCTCTGACAGTATCAGGATAAAAAAATACTATATGGCCCAGCTGGTGTGGCTCAGTGGATTGAGTGCAGGCTGGGAACCAAGCAGTCCCGGTTTGATTCCCAGTTGGGGCACATGCCTGGGTTGCAGCTGGGTCCCCAGTGAGGGCCATGTGAAAGGCAACCACACATTGCTGTTTCTCTCCCTCTCTTTCTCCTTCCCCTCTCTCTAAAAAAATAAATAAATAAAAATCTTTATAAATAAAAAAAAACAACAGAAAGAAAAAAAAATACTATATGAGCCTTGGCTGGTGGCTCTGTTGGTTGGAGCATCCACCAACAGAAATGTCACAAGTTTGATTCCCAGTCAAGGGTACATACCTAGGTTTGGGGTTTGATCCCTGGTGAGGGTGCATATGGGAGGCAACCAATTGATGTTTCTCAGATGGATGTTTCTCTCTTTCTCTCCTTCCCTCTCTCCCTCCCTCCATTCCCCTCTCTCTAAAATCAATAAATATATCCTTGGGTGAGAATTTAACAAATAATAAAAATAAAAACTCGCTGTCCTGCTTTATTAAAAAACCATACTATATAAAAATGTGGTATTTTAAATTTTTTTATGTTTTTCAAGTACAGTTGGCATTCAATATTATATTAGCTTTTGGTGTACTGTATAGTGGTTAGACATTTATATAACTTATGAAGTGATTCCCTCTGATAAGTGTAGTGCCAACCTGGCACCACACATAGTTATTACAATATTACTGATTATAAAACATGTGATCTCAACAGTAATATTCATAAATAAAAATTGATTTAGGAAATTTTCTGTAATTTGGAATATAAAACTTGATATAAATTAATATAAAATAATATTTGTGAATATATGACAATTTATTCAAACCTCAAAATTTTATTTTAATACTCTTCTACATGTTTGACTGAATACTATTGGACTGCTTGTTCATATGACAATTATGTTATAATAGCCTTTTATATCAATATTATAGAAAGATAACTTAGATTTTCCTCTAGTACACTTGCTCAAAGTTTTTTAAAATTAGTGGTATTTTAAAAGGTTTTTCTAAGCATCAAAAGTTATCAGTAATGCCACATAAAGGTTTAGAAGCATTGCCTAATTTGAGACAACCTCTATTACGTTTCTTTCCTTTATGTACTACTACAAGCATTTTGATGGTTTGTAGTGCTGCCACAGTTCATGCCCTAGAAACACAGAAATTCTCATAAATTCTATTTCACATGCCAAACCTCCAAATTTTAAAATTATAAACAAACTTCTATTTTCAGTAATGGAAGGCTAAGTTATTTAGACCTTGGCATTATTAGCAACTGGGGCTGGGGAATTCTTTGTTGTGGAAGGCTATCCTATGCATTGTGCAATGACTACAGGGATTGCTGGTCTCTACCAGCTAGATACAATTAGCTCCCCCAACCCCAACTGTAAAAATCAAAAATGTCTCCAGGCATTGCCAAATGTCTCTTGAAAGCAAAGTCACCCCTACCTGAAAACCACTAGTTGAGACCATCTCCCCTGCTGAAAACTAAAAATGCAGATTTTTTTATAAAGATACAATAACCTTAAAGCACTGAGTTGACATAATGGAGAACTAGCAGGTCAAATTCTGAATGAAATAGCAAACACAGTGCTATCTCTCTAGTAGGCAGAACATCAAATGTCTAAGCCAATTTTGACTTGAGGACATTTGTTACTTGGAAAATATAAGCTTCAGTTGAGAACCACGGAAGGCAAAGAGCCCCATCTAAAGAGAGGGTTGTCTAAATAAAAAACCTCTCCATATTAAGTTGGACTTCAAGGGCAATACCTAGAATGAAACCTGTTCTCCCCCTTCCCAACCCCATCCCTAGGACTTCAGTGAAGATTGCTTTGGCACTGAGAGGAGCAGAGGGAAAAAGGGGGGATGAACCTCTATTATCAGATGCAAAATAATTGTATTGGACTCCTATCCTATCTCACTCACAAAACAGTAACTCAAAATGGATTAAAAACTCAAATATAAGGCCTAATACCATAAAATTCCTAGCCTTCCACTACCAAAAATCTTTGGCCAAGGCTGGCCCTTATTGGAATTTGCTGACCAGGTTCTCATTAATAGTTGGCAAAAGCAAATGCAAATTATCCCTATAAGAAGGTAACTTTATTCTAAGCCTCCAGGATATCCCAAATAATTTTGCAACAGCAATGAGAAAGACAACCAAGCATGCATGGAAACAAAGTACCACGGCAAAAGGTTCCATAAATAAAAGACAACTGAGAAAGACCCATTAAGACTTCAAATATTAGACCTGGCTGATGTGGCTCTCTTAGTTGGAGTGTCGTCCAAAAACCAAAAGGTCACAGGCTCAAGTCCCAGTCAGAGCACATGTCTGAGTTGCAGGTTTGGTCCCAGGTCCGGGTACTACAAAAAGTCCCCAGTCAAGGCATGTGCAAGAGGCAACCGATCAATGTTGCTCCACCATATCAATGTTTCTCTCCCTCTTTGTCTCCCTCCCTTCCACTCGCTCTAAAATCAATAAGCATGTCCTTAGGTGAGGATTTAAAAAAAGACTTCAAATATTAGGTAAAGGAGGGATAAATGGTAATGAAAGGAGACTGGTCTTAGAGTGGTAAGCACACAATACAATACAAAGATGATGTATTACAGAACTGTATACCTGAAACCTATGTAATGTATTAACCAATGTCACCACAATAAATTCAATAAAAAAGACTTCAGCCCTGGGTGGTGTGGCTCAGTGAATTGAGTGTTGGCCTGCAAACCAAAGGGTCGCCAGTTTGATTCCTAGTCAGAGCACATGACTGAGTTGCAGGCTGGGTCTCCATTTGGGGGAGTTGAGAAGCAACCACACATTGATGTTTTTCTCTCTGTCTTTCTCATTCCCTTCCCCTATCTCTAAAAACAAATTAATAAAATATTTTTTTTTAAAAAAAGAATCTAATCATGTGCAACAACATGTGTGAAACACGAGGAAATTGTGCTAAGTGAAATAATTCAGACAAAGAAAGAAATACTGTATGATCTCACTTATATGTGGAATCTAAAAAAGTCAAATTCATAGAACCAGAGGGTAGTACATTGGTTGCTAGGGGTGAGGGGGGCAGAAAATGGGGAGACATTGGTCATAAGTACAAACTTTTAGTTATAAGATTAATAAGTTCTAGGGGTCTAATGTACAGTATTATAGTTAATGTTGTATACTGGAAATTTATTAAGAGAGTACATCTTAAGTGATATCACCACAAAAATATGGTAACTATGTGAGGTGATGGATACATTAATTAACTTGATTGTGGTAATCATTTCACAATGTACATCTATATTAAATCATCACATTGTACATGTTTAAAAAGTAAACTTTAAAAATTGTGATTTACCACCATGGCTGGTGTGGTTCAGTGGATTGAGTGCCGGCCTGCAAAGCAAAGGGTTGCTGGTTTGATTTCTGGTCAGGGCACATGCTTGGGTTGCAGGCCAGGTCCCCGGCGAGGGGGTGCACATAGGAAACCACACACTGATGTTTCTTTCCCCCTCTTTCTCCCTTCCCTTCCCCTCTAAAAATGAATAAATAAGACTTCCATCCAAGATGGAGGCATAGGTAGATACACTTTGCCTCCTCACACAACCAAAAGGACAACAAACAAATTTAAAAACAAAAAATAACCAGAACTCCCAGAAAATCAAACTGTATAGAAGTGTAATAACCAAGGAGTTAAAGAAGAAACATTCATCCCAACTGGTAGGAGGGGCAGAGACACACAGCCAGGGCAGAGAGGATGTATAACAAGATGACGGCTGGCAGAGCAGGCAGTCCCACATTTGCATGCAGATAAATCGGGTGGAACAAGTGGGAACTGAGACAGACCACACAACCCAGGGTTTCAGTGCAAGGAAAACAAAGCCTCAAAATCTCTGGCTGAAAAAACCTGTGGGGGTTGTGGTGGTGGGAGAAACTCCCAACCTCACAGGAGAGTTCATTGGAGAGACCAACAGCATGCTAGAAATTTCACAAACTCACCCACCCAGGAATCAGCACCAGAAGGGCCCAATTTGCTTGTGGGTCGAGGGGGAAGTGACTGAAAGTCAACTGAGGGCTGAGCAAGTAGCATTGTTCCCTCTTGGACCACCCCCCTCATACAATGCCACAAAACAGCCACATGGGTTGCCCCACTTTGGTGAATACCTAAGGCTCTGCCCCTTACATCGTAACAGGCATGCCAAGACAAAGAAATAGGGCCCAAATGAAAGAACAGATCAAAGCTCCAAAAATAGAATTAAGCCATAACAAGATAGCCAACCTATCAGATGCAGAGTTCCAAACACTGGTAATCAGGATGCTCACAGAAATGGTTGAGTACGGTTGCAAAATAGAGGAAAAAGTTAAGGCTATGCAAAGTGAAACAAAGAAAAATATACAGGGAACCAACAGTGAAGGGAAGGAAACAAGGACTCGGATCAATGGTTTGGGACAGAAGGAATAAATAAACATTCAACCAGAACAGAATGAAGAAACAAGAATTCAAAAAAATGAGGAGAGGCTTAGGAACCTCTGGAAAACTTTAACCGTTCCAACATCCAAATCATAGGGGTGCCAGAAGGAAAGGAGGAAGAGCAAGAAATTGAAAACTTATCTGAAAAAAAAAATGGAGAACTTCCCCAATTTGGCAAAGGAAATAGACTTCCAGGGAGTCTAGGAAGCTCAGAGAGTCTCCGAGAAGTTGGACCCAAGGAAACACACATCAAGGCACATCATAATTACATTACCCAAGATGAAAGATAAGGAGAGAATCTTAAAAGCAGCAAGAGGAAAGGAGACAGTTATCTACAAAGGAGTTCCCATAACACTTCAGCTGATATCTCAAAAGAAACTTTACAGGCAAGAAGGGGCTGGAAAGAAGTATTCAAATCATAAAAACCAAGGACCTACAGCTGACCTTGCTCTACCCAGCAAAGCTATCATTTAGAATGAAAGGGCAGACAAAGAGCTTCCCACACAAGGTCAAATTAAAGAAGCTCATGATCATCAAGCCCTTATTATATGAAGTGCAAAAGGGACTTATCTAAGTCCCTTTTCTTATCTAAGAAAAAGAAGAAAATCAAAACTATGAAGAGTAAAATGACAACAAACTCACAACTATCAATAACTGAACCTAAAACAAAAACAAACTAAGCAAACTATTACAACAGGAACAGAATCACAGAAATGGAGATCACATGGAAGGTTATCAGTGGGGAGGGGGAGAAGGGAGAATAGGAGAAAAGGTATAGGGAATAAGAAGCATAAATGGTAGGTACAAAATAGACAGGGGGATGTCAAAACTAGTATAGGAAATGGAGAAGCCAAAGAACTTATATGTATGACTCACAGACATGAACTAAGGTGGGGGGTGGAATGCTGGTGGGAGGACGGTTGTAGGGCAGAGGGGAATAAAGGGGAGGAAAAAATGGGACAACTGTAATAGCATAATCAATAAAATATACTTAAATATAAAAAATAAAAATTTAAAAATCTTTTAAAAATAAAAAAATTAAAATTATGATTTACAAAGCCAAAGGGGGTAGGATTGAGGATGGGAGGTGGATGTGGGTGGGATGGGGGAAGTGGTGGAGGGAAAATGGAGACAATTGTACTTGAACAACAATTTAAAAATAAGAAAAGTTATTGTAATGTATACTCTATTTCAGAAAAGTTTTTAAAAAGCTATTGTGCATACACCATCTGACATTAGTGAAGCAAATATTCATAACTGAAATAATGACCACAATGCTCATTATATTCATATGCTACAGGCTAAATATGTGTGTCTCCCAAAAGTTCCTATGTTGAAGCGCAAATCCCAAGTTTGATGGTATTCAGAAATAGGGCCTTTGGGATATAATTAGGTCTCACTGGTGGAGGCCTCAGGAATGGGATTAGTGCCCCTTATAAGAGACATGAAAATTCCCTAGCTGGTGTGGCTCAATGGATTGAGTGCCAGCCTGAGAATCAAAGGGTGACCCATTCAATTCCCAGTCTAGGGCACATGCCTGGGTTGAGGGCCAGGTCCCCAGTAGGAGGTGCACGAGAGGTAACCACACATTGATGTTTCTCTCCTTCTCTTTCTCCCTCCCTTCCCCTCTCTAAAATAAATAAATAAAACGTTTTTAAAAATAAGGAAAAAAGAGACATGAAATACATGATCTCTTTCTCCACTGTGTGAGCAAGAAAATGGCCATCTCCAAACCAGGAACAGGGGTCCTCACCAGACACTAAATCTGCCAGCACCTTGATCTTGTACTTCCCAGCCTTCAGAAAGTGTCTGTTTAAGCTACTAAGTTTGTGGTATTTTGTTATAGTAAAGCAACAACTACTTACAAGACCTAAGAAAGAAAGATACAAGTAAAACTGCACTATGATTTCTTACAGAGATACATGTAAAAAGACCATGTGTCAAGCAATGTAACTGTGGAAATATTTACCAAATGGTTTAGGAAAATGACAAATTTCTTTTTTTTTTAATTATTTTATTGTTGTTCACTTACAGTTGTCTGCATTTACCCCCACCCCCAACCCCAGGCAAACCCACCTCCCTCCCTTGCTTCTACCCTCCCCCTTGGTTTTGTCCATGTGTCCTTTATAGCAGTTCCTGAATACCCTTGTCCCCATTATCCCCTTCTCCCTCCCCTCTGGTTACTGCCAGATTGTTCTAGATTTCAGTGTCTCTGGTTATAATTTGTTTCTCTGGTTATATTTTGCTTGCTTACCTCACAAGCGTCTTGGCTATGGCTGATCTGAGTTCCCCGGTAGCTGATCTGGCCTTGGTGCCTTCTCTCCTGAGTCCTTATATAAAACCCCTTAACATTTCATATAGTAAAGGCTGCGTGATGATGTACTCCTTGAACTTGACCTTACCTGAGAAGCACTTTATCTGCCTTTCCATTCTAAATGACGGTTTTGCTGGATAGATTATTCTTGGTTGTAGGTCCTTACTTTTCATGATTTGAAATATTTCTCTCCAGCCCCTTCTTGCTTGGAAGGTCTCCTTAGAGAAATCCGCTGACAGTCTTATGGGAATTCCTTTGTAGGTAACTGTCTCCTTTTCTCTTGCTGCTTATAAGATTCTTTCCTTATTCTTGACCTTGGGTAATGTTATTATGATGTGCCTTGGTGTGTTCCTCTTTGGGTCCTGCTTCCTTGGGGTTCTCTGAGCTTCTTGGATTTCCAGGAAGCCTATTTCCTTTGCCAGATTTGGGAAGTTCTCGTTCATTATCTGTTCAAAAATACGTTCAGCCCTGGCTGGTGTAGCTCAGTGGATTGAGCACGGGCTGGGAACCAGATGGTCCCGGTTCGATTCCCTGTCAGGGCGCATGCCTGGGTTGTGGGCCGGGTCCCCGGTGGGGGCCGTGTGAGAGGCAACCATTCATTGCTGTTTCTCTCCCTCTCCGTCTCCCTCCCACCCCCTTTCTAAAATAAATAAAATCTTTAAAAAAAAAAATACGTTCAATTTCTTGGCGTTCCTCTTGTCCTTCTGGCAGCCCTATGATCCAGACGTTGGGTCGTTTACAAATGTCTCTGAGGTTCCTGAGTCCCTCATCATTTTTTTGAATTCTTGTTTCTTCCTTCTGGTCCACCCCATTGGTTTGAGTCCCAGCTTCCTTTTTTTCCCTATTGGTTCCCTGTAAATCTTCCTCCATTATCTTTATTGTATTCTTCATTTGTTCAACTATTTCT